>RJWH01006246.1:0-58297 GCA_004363575.1 Solenodon paradoxus
CCAAAAAAAAAAAAAAAAAAAAAAAAAAAAAAAAGAGTGCCTAGATAGTGAGTCTACTCCTTGAAAATCTATCTATGAAATAGACTAGGAAGGTGCAATCCTGGTGGCCTAGATAAGGCCACTGGACTTAGTCCTTATATATCCCAGGGACCCAGATTCAAGTCCAAGGCAGAGGAGAGCAACCAAAATGGACAACTAAATAAAATAAAATGTCTTCCTCCTCTCTCTTATTGCCTGCCTGCTCACCTTCATTCCTGCCTGCACCTATCTTTTAGGAAAAAAAAAGAAAAAAAAAAAAAATGGACTAAGAAAACCTAGCTCAATATCCAAGAAATACCAATCTCAGCCACTAGAGGGGAATCTCAGTCACACTCCTTTCAATGAGACTCAGATACAGGCACCCCTCTGGATACACCAGCCTTTCCTGTGCCAGGAAACTCACTCCCACTCAGGAAACCTGGCTCCAAGCTGAACTCTATGGTGTTTTCTCTGAGTCACTATATTCTCCCACCGTTGCAAAATGATCTGACAAAAGTCCCTCAAAGGCATTTATTGCTTACTGAGTCACATCCAAATTGCCTGCCAGACTACAAGACCTTTCTCAATCTGGCCCCAAACTCCCTCTCTTAGTCCTTTAAACTGCAGCCACACTAGACCGGCTGCGCTCCTGCCTCTAGGTCTTGGCTGGTGCTGCCCCTTTTTCCTGATGTCTTTTTCTTCATCCTTCTAAAACCCAACTTCCTTCTCAATGATGCAAATTCCTCATTTCCCTCCTCGCTTCTCCAGTGATGTCACCCACACCTGAGCTCACACACCATCTATTACATACATCTATCGCATAGAAAACTGACTTATGCATATGCATCGTTTCAATAGATTAGAAACTCCACAAGTAGAGAGGCCAGTGGGTTCTTTGCCAAGGGTATATGACAAGAATGGGATTGCGACCCAGGAAATCTAGTTCCAGAAAGCTCTTGCTCTTAACCACTAATTCACACCATATAGAATCTTTCATCCGTCAGAGTGCCTGACTCAGAGCTTTGCACACAGTGCCGTTCAATGGCTCATCAAATGAATAACTAAAAGATCATTGATCTAATTAGCACCTCTGGAACCTTCATTGACTTGTGGGCTATTGGGAATCAGCAGCACAGTCTCAATCTGCATTAGTGTGCCTGGCCATAGATCTAATTATGAGCGATTTCAGAATCATAATTACTGCTGCTCCATTTTGTATTTCAATCTGTAATGCATATAAGGACCTACTCCCAGCTCTCAGGGAGAGAAGAAAAAAAAAAACACATAATTATTTACAGAAGACTAAGAAATGTGCTTTTGTGAAGTGTCAAGCTCACATCTTTACTATGAGGCGAAGGGAATGGACTGGTCTTCAAGAGCCCTTTCTTCAGTTTTCAGTCCATGATTCTAAGAGACAGAATTGAATTCACAAATGCCTCTGCTTCTGTGCCAGAAGATATCTTTTTGAGTTTCAACTGTTATTATTACAATAACTTTACCCAAGGTAAAGTCCCCACCTCTCAAGACATCTCAAGATCAAACCCTGATTCATTCATTAAAAGCGTTTGTGTCTAATTATCAACAAGATCGACTTTGGCTCCTGCTTGCCCAGCTAGAAAAATCAGATGACATACTGCAGGTCTGTCCTAAGGAAGAAACTGAAATGGTCACGGTATTATGTAAACTGTAACATCAAAAGATGATGATCTTGCCAGATTCCAGTTTTGCCAAATCCAATCGTAACAAAGACATGATCCATTTTGCTGTTTTTGAGGGCATCTTAACGGCGTACTTTAAACAACCCAGCTAGCTTTGCACACAGCTTTCACCTGTCCCCAGATTCTGACAGAAAAGTAGGCGGGAGTTATCAGTCCTGGAGGTGAGGTAAGGGATGTTGGCAAAGGCCACGACTCTGTCAACCACTAGGCTGGGCGTCTGGGCTACTCCACACCAGCAGCTATGTTCAGGCTTCAGTCCCCGAACCTGTGAAAGGCAGGCCACACCTACGAGGACACCACCTCCCACCGCCTCTGGGAGACGCCGATCGGGAGACTGATCACCCGGGCTCAGCCTAGCGGCCGAGCTCTGGAAGTTCCCTTAATGTTCCATCTCCGGACGGCCAGGGATGGGCCGGGTCCCCTGTCCTTCACCCGCTTCTGGGTAGCCCTGGGCGACGTCACCGGCGGGCCTGCAGCTGTTCTCTGGATGGCCTCGGGGCCTCTGGATGGCAGACGGAGCGGGAGGGAACCCGGGCACCCGGGGAGCGGTGGCGGGAAAAGCGGGCGCGCGGGCGCAGGTCACGTGGCGGGCGCGGGGGCGCGCGGGGGCGTGGCCTGGCGCGCAGCTCCGCGGTGACAGGGCGGGCGGGAAGGGGCGGGGCCTAGGGCGGGGCCTTCGGGGGGAGGGGAGGGGAGGAGTGGAGATGGCGGCGGCGGCGGCTCAGGGGGGCGGGGGCGGGGAGCCCCGGGGAGCAGATGGGGTCGGCCCGGGGGTCCCGGGGGAAGTGGAGATAGTGAAGGGACAGCCGTTCGACGTGGGCCCCCGCTACACCCAGCTGCAGTACATCGGAGAGGGCGCCTACGGCATGGTCAGGTGAGGGGGCGTTCCGGGGGGAGGGGGCGGCCCAGGGGGAGGGGGCTTCGGGAGGGGAGGGCTGCGGAGCGCTTTCTGGGCGGTGGAGACTCCACGATGTGGAAGAGGCGGGGGCTTCGGGAGGCGGGGGCGGGGGGCGTCCGGGGGGAGGGCCGGAGCGCTCCCGGGGAGGGGGCGCCGCGTTCCTTGGAAGAAGGGCCGGGAGGCTTGGGACCCACCCTTCTATAGGAAGGGAGGGCGTCTGAGTATCCGCGGGAGCGCTGTGCGGACCTTGGGGACTCCACAGACACGGGTGGGGCAAAGGGTACCAGGTAGTATCCTGGGAGAGGTAATATCCCTAGTGGAGAGGGATGAAGGACCCTTCTTTGCAGAGAGGGTGCCTCGGATTCCCCCAGTGAGGCCTGCCACGGAGTTTGCGAGAGAAAGAGCAGAGGTCAAGGCTGGGCAGGGTGGGGCAGGACTTTGGGCCCAGGACCAGGGGCCCAGCGAGCCATGATGGGTCCAGTAGTGTCTTCTTACAACTTTTTAAGATGGAGTCTGTGCCTCCTCCCAGCCCCGCTGTGTGCACTGGATCTTTGTTCATCTGGGAACAGCTCTGCTGTGCGGGTACCTTGGCCCCCAAACCCACCCCTGCCTTATGCCTTCTCTCCAGTCCCTCCTAGGACTCCCTCCTGCTCCCTGTGTCTGCCTCACTGTCAGTCTTCCCCCATCTCCCACCCCCTGGACCTGTCTGGGGCTCAGCGAGGCCAGCCTGGGGCTGCCAGGAGAGGAGGATGCAGGTTCAGAGCAACTAGAATGGAAAGGGTTGAGGAGAGGGAAGTCAGTGAGCGGTCGTCTTTCCTCTGTTTGTGAAGTCACTGAAGGGCTGCTGGCGGGTACCCAACTTTCTCCCTGGAGATCCCAGGCCTTCACAGCAGGAAGGAACCAGCATTGTTTATAAGTTGGCCAGAGCACTCTCCTGCTCCCTCACCTCCCTGCCAAGGCCTGGGTGGGGCCACCAGGCCTGGACTCCCCTTTGAATGACCACACCAACAACCTCTCTGGCCCTCTCAGCTCAGCTTATGACCACGTGCGCAAGACTCGAGTGGCCATCAAGAAAATCAGCCCCTTTGAGCATCAGACCTACTGCCAGCGCACGCTGCGGGAGATCCAGATCTTGCTGCGCTTCCGCCACGAGAACGTCATTGGCATCCGAGACATTCTGCGCGCACCCACCTTGGAAGCCATGAGGGATGTGTATCCTTCACTTTGACCAGATGCTTGGCCTGGCATGGCCTCAGAGCTGGGCTGGGAGAACACTGACTTTCTTTCTGTTTCTGTCTTCCCTCCTCCCCTCCAAAACAAACCCAGTAAAAGAAACTTGCCATCGGAAAAGGGGCCGTAGGGTATCTGGGCCCCAGGGCCACTGCAGCCAGGCGGTGTGGGCTCGGGCAGGTCCGGTCTCTGACCTCTGCCTCAGTGGGGGACTGGGCAAGAGGACGTCTATGGGAGCATTGTCTTCTGACATCTGCCACTCTGCGACGGGATCAGCCTCTGCCCACAGTCAGTTCTTGTTGAACAGATTGTGATTCTTTCCTCTCTTGGGTCCTCAGACTGGAAGGAAGGCTCTTTGGTGAGGGCCGCCTGTGAGTCAGGTGCCGTGCATGCCTGTGCTTTGACATTTCTCGTATGACATTCTCCCCACTGCCCGATTAGGAGATGGGTCTCATCAGCTCCATTTCAGAGATGAGGAAACTGAGGCTTAGAAAACCTAAAATCAAGTGCTGTCTTGCTGCCTCCACCCCTTCCCCAGAGGGGAACCTGTCCCTCTCTGGACTTCCCCTCAGAGCCCCACCCTAACCACCTAGGAACTTGTACCTTGCACAGAGCAGGCAACCTTGGCTCTACCGTCCTCGTAAATCGCTCTCCTCGTGTGTTGTCCACTTCCTGCCTGGCTCTGTTAGCTGTTCACAGTTTGGAGCACCTGTCACCTCTTCCAGTCCCACTCACCCCTCATCAGTCCCAGTCCTCCACCCCAGAATGGGGATTTGGACTGCAGCCTCTGCAGCCCCAGCACACACTGTGGGCAGGAAACCTGCACACTCACCCCCAGCTGCCGCACTCCCCGTCTTGCTGGGCCTCATCTATAAAACGGTAGGGTTGGTCTCTGTGTTCTCAGAAGGACTTGCAAGGCTGACTCCAAAACAGTCCTGACTTATTCTTTCAGAAACAAGCCACATGACATCTAGCTAATTATTTACTTACGTTTTCAATCTTTATTTTACCTTCAAATATAACGTGACATTTCCTCCTTGGTCTTCTGAAGTATGGCCAACCACTCTGGCAGCAGGGGCACGGGGAGTTTCTCCTCACTAGTCTTGCACAAACCATTTCCATAAGGCAAGCATTTATTTTGAGTAAACGTGTATTGCATGCCAGATGGTGTTCAGGCATTATCTCAGTGAACCCTCTCTGCAGCCATGTGACTCAGGCATTTATAATAGTGCTGGTGTGTGTGTGTTGAGCACTGACATGCCAAGCCCTGGATGATGACTCTGTGTTGATCATCTAATGTGATTTTTTTTTTTTTAAAGGAAAGGTATAGGCAGGAATAAAGATGGGCAGGCAGAAAGAACGGAGGAAGAAGCACTTTATTTATTTTTCAGTTGTTCATCTTGGTTGTTTCCCCCCAGCCCCTGCCCACCTCCCCCCTCCCCACCACCATTGGATTGTGGATTGTGCCACAGTGGACTAAACCGCTAGGCCACCAGGGCGTGCCATCTCATGTAGTCTTTACAGTCACTCTGCAAGGAGCACTTCTTTCCCTGACTGTACAGATGAGTAGGGACTTGACTGGCTGGTTCACTCCAGAGCTGCCACTCTACACTGTGACGCTCTCCTGCCTCCCACAGTTTGCTGCTCCTGTTGTCTCAGGCACAGAATCCAAGTGGCTCTGCGTGGCTCGGGGTCACCAGCCACGTTGCCCCAGAGGCTCCAAGCCCAGCTGCTGAATAAGGGCCTTGCCCACTTCGTGATACGCACGGGCAGATCTCTGGAGTCCCAGGGTCACCAGCTGAAGGGGATGCGAAGGCTAGTCCCCAGAGTCTGTTCTTCTTAACTACATGCCTCCTCATGCCCCCGCCCGGGGGCCTCTGGCGCTACCCTCAGCTACATTGTGCAGGACCTGATGGAAACTGACCTCTATAAGCTGCTCAAAAGCCAGCAACTAAGCAATGACCACGTCTGCTACTTCTTGTACCAGATCCTGCGGGGCCTCAAGTATATCCACTCAGCCAACGTGCTCCACCGAGATCTCAAGCCCTCCAACCTACTCATCAACACCACTTGCGACCTTAAGGTCAGAGGCCTGGGTGCCTGTCCCTTCCTCCCCTGGGGTCTGGGGCTTCCAGATAGGAGAGCATCACGGGTAAAGGGAACAGTCTGGGCAGGAGCTTGGTGATATGACTTCTTAGACCACAGATGCCTTGAGCATCAAGCTTATCAGCCTGGGTTGGATTCCAGATTTGTGATTTTGGCCTGGCCCGCATCGCTGATCCTGAGCATGACCACACTGGCTTCCTGACGGAATATGTGGCCACACGCTGGTACCGGGCTCCAGAGATCATGCTTAACTCCAAGGTAGGGGAACCACCTATCCCTGAAGGAAAGGGGCCAGGTCCTAAAAAGCCCTGGAGCCTCCTCTGACTCCCCGATGCAGGAATCAACCCCATAGACCTTGTCACATTACTCTGACTCTGAAAAGAAGCTGAGTATTAACTCCTGAGCCTCTGGTGGGTGTTGAATCTTGACTAGCGGTGGTGGCTTGACCCAGATAGCAGGGCCCTGTTGGACTTGAGCTGGGAATCCACCACCTTCTCCTCCCCAGGGCTATACCAAGTCCATCGACATCTGGTCTGTGGGCTGCATTCTGGCTGAGATGCTCTCCAATCGGCCCGTCTTCCCGGGAAAGCACTACCTGGACCAGCTCAATCACATTCTGGGTGAGGGGAGATGGCCAGCTCTAGCTGGGAGGGAGGGAGAGTAGCTCTTCAGAGGTAAGGCTTCTTGGGGTCAGGGTTGGTGAATCTGTGGGCCTCAGGTCAGGGTACCACCCTGTGTGGGGCCCCTGCAGCACCTTACAGCATTTCAGGGAGGCACAGACATAATCCCCGTTGGACAGATAGAAAAAGCACAGCTATTGCTCATGCTTAAGAAGGGCTAGAGCCAGAATTTGAACATGGGCCTGCTCTTCACCGCTTTGTATTGGCTGGGAGGCAACAGTCAGGGCTGTGAGGGGGGCTTTTGTTCTTAGCTCTTTCTGTTTCCAGAAAGGAGAAAACTCCCCAAGTCACCTGCCTTACCCACAGGTATCCTGGGCTCCCCATCCCAGGAGGACTTGAATTGTATCATCAACATGAAGGCCCGAAATTACCTACAGTCTCTGCCCTCCAAGACCAAGGTGGCTTGGGCCAAGCTTTATCCCAAGTCAGACTCCAAAGGTGAGAGACATGTGGGCAAGTGTGGGACAGCAGCTGGCTATCAAGGAGGTTTGCCAACCTAGCTGCTGCCTGAATGCGAAGGCCTCTGAACACAGAGAAGCAAGGTAAGGCTTCTAGTAGCTCTTCTGACCTTCCCTTTGACCCCTGATTCTTGCCCTTCCTTAGCCCTTGACCTGCTGGACCGGATGTTGACCTTTAACCCCAATAAACGGATCACAGTGGAAGAAGCGCTGGCTCACCCCTACCTGGAGCAGTACTACGACCCAACAGATGAGGTGGGCCAGCCCCCACAGCAGGGCAGGGTACTGGGCAGATGGAGGGGTAGACATCCTTCAGTACCTAGCCTGAGCCCTACATCTTTGCCACCCCAGCCGGTGGCCGAGGAACCCTTCACCTTCGACATGGAGCTGGATGATCTACCCAAGGAGCGGCTGAAGGAGCTCATTTTCCAGGAGACAGCCCGCTTCCAGCCTGGGGCACTAGAGGCACCCTAACCTGGGCTGACAGATGCCTCTGATCCCTGGGGCTTGGTGAGCACTCCCCACCGCCACGAATAGTCTCGCCCTGATACCAGGGCGCCAGCACGCTCTTGATCTGTGTGAATGGTGCAGCAGCCTGCCAGGCCACAGTCCTCGAGCCCACCAGTGATTTGTGTCCCTCCTCCCTCCCCGCAGTCCCCAGAATCACCTACCTGTGAACCCCCTGCATCTTCCAGCTCAAGAGCCATTCTAGGCCCTCAGAGGTCACAGAGGGCCTCTCTTAACCCATAAGAGGGCTGGAGCCAGGTTTTGACACTTGCTATGTGGATAGAGAGGCAGTAATTACGAGGGAGGAACCAGCTGCACCCAGCCTGACCCAGCTGCCAAGCTTCTTCATGCCTGGTGCCAAGGGCAGCAAATCACACACCTTCTGGGGACACTCTGCCTGGCCTACCCCAGCCCCACTGTTCTCTGCCCTCCTCCGGTTCTCTTGTATGTCTTTGGCCAACTGCGGCCTGCTTGAAGGAAGGCAGATACACCCCGGCTCTGGTCACAACAGCTGCATGACGTTGTGCCAGATGCCTCATCTCTGTGCCTCAGTTTCCAGGAGTTATAATAATGAAAGCAAACAACGCTTAGCATTGTTCTAAGAGACCTATTTTGTGGGCTAACTCATTAGATCCTTATCGAAAGACCTTGAGGTGGGTGTTAATCTTACCTCCCTTGACAGATAAGCCTTATCTGTGAGGCTAAAATGAGAGAAGTTGAGGTCAGGGCCCTAGCTGGTCCTCTCATGGGGCCTAATCGTTCATTTCACGCTTGCCTTTGGTTTAGGCTCTGCATCCTGCCGACCCCTCCCCTGCCGGACTGTTAGAAACGGACACTGTGCTCAGCCCAGACCCCACGGCCCACACTGGGGCGGAAGGCTGCCCTGGCCACCTTCCCTCGCTTGCTGAGGCCGCTTCCTCCAGGGAGACCAAGACTTCTGCCTGCCCCCATCTCCTCCGCTCCCCCAAGACCCGAGGGCTTCAGGTGGCCCCAAAGCAAATATTCTTCTGCTGCTCTGCCTCCCCAGCTGTCCCAGTCTCTGGTAGTTCTGGAATCGAAGGGCTCTGGCTGCCCCCAGACATACCTAGGGGTGAGGGCCAGATGGTGACCTTGATTAGGGACACGGGTCAAGCACTGCCCTCTCACCTCATTACAGCCCCACCCTATTTCCCTGAAAGAACATTCCTCAGTCTTAAGGGCTAGTATCCCTGAGGCGCAGGGTCCTGACCTATCCCCTCCCTCCCGGCCAAGCTGCCACACGTCTGCAACGCCCCTGCTGCTTCTGTATGTGGGTGAACAGAAGTGGAGGTGGGGGCACCTGGAGAGCCCAGTGTCCCTGCCCACCCTGTGCCTGCATCTAATATATAAACAGAGATGTGTATACGGTCGTCCTGGCTCTGTGTGTCTCGCCGGCGCCCTGACCTCCCCACCCACCCCATTGCTCTCTGAGAACTGAGTCCTGCCCAGCTGCCTCCCAGCTATGGCTTTGCTCAGCCTGGCGACCTTTGGTCCTCATGTGAGCAGGCTTGACGATGGGAGTATATGGAGCTCCAGACTCCTGGGAAGAGGAGGGGATCAATGTCCCCTAGTCACTGACCTCCCCACTCTAACGGCTTCCTGTCTAACTAGCTGGGGGTGATTCGAGGGTGACTCAGGTGCGCCCTACACACTCTTCAATTCTCAGGAAACAGCAAGGGGTGGTATGTTGTATATCTGGGCCACAAACAGCAGTGGGAAGGGGGAATGTGGCAGCTGCCCCAGTGGGGGCTGGGGATCCAATTCCCCCGGTGTAGCCCAAGAGAGAGGGGTGCTGGGCTCTGTGAAGGGTCTAGAAGGTGAGGTCAGAGCTTCCTGGTCTCGACTCCTGCCTTTCCGCGTCCCATCTGAGCCCCGCAGGCTGGCCTCAAGCCAGCAGCAGGCTCAGCAGGTCCCGGGGGTGTGGTAAAGCCAGCCTACATCAGCCAGCATCAGCGATGCTGCACAGTCCTTCAGGGACGGCTGCGCTGGCGGCAGGGTTGTCTGGAGAGGTCGCCGGACATGAGCATTCTGCTGTATTACGCCCTGCCCACCCTGGGCTGCTATGTCACGCTCTCCATCCTCTTTCTGCGCCGGCCTCGCCTGCTGCACACACCCCGGAACCCGGCCTTCCGTCCCCGCCTGTCAGCCCACCGTGGAGGTGAGCTGGGCGGGGCAGGAATGGGGGTGGCAGATCTGGAAGATGGGGTGAGGACAGCCAAGCCGGTGCCAGGGTGGGCAGCAGAGGGGCAGGTCCAAGGGGCCGGATGCTAGGAAGAGGACAGAGTCCAAAGCAGGAGGAGGGTGGGGTGGCCAGGCAGGTTGTGGAATGGGGAAGAAGAGGCCGACTCCCGGGGATGACTGCAGTGACAGTGGTGGTGACAAGGTGGGGTGGGAGGGAAGGAAGCTGGCCCAGGCACCTGCCGCAACTCCCCACAGGGTCTGGAGAGCGACTGGAGAACACCATGGAGGCCATGGAGAAGTAAGTGTGCCCGCCTGCTGGTGCTGGGTGCCCTGTGCCAGCTGCACGCAGGGTGCCATGGGTAGCACCTCGGTTTCTGCCCTCCTGCCCCAAACCCCCCAACCACCTGCTGTCTGGCCTCTTCCCCACCCCCACTGACCTGTGCTCCACAGCTCTCTGGCCCAGCAATCTCAACTCCTGGAGCTTGACTGCCATCTGACGAGGGACGGCGTGGTGGTGATATCCCACGACAAGAACCTGTCCCGCCAGTCAGGCCTGAACAGGGATGTGAGCAGCCTGGACTTTGAAGTACGCTGGGCTCCCTCCCCCTTACCCAGTTGCCACGCCCTCACGTGTGCTCCCTGCAACATGGTCCCTGCTCTCCCTAGGAGCTGCCCCTGTACAAGGAGGAGCTGGAGGTTTACTTCTCCCCAGGTGAGAGCAGGGGCGGGAGCCCAGGCCGAGCCGAGCCACCCTCCCCTGCCCAGCCCAAGTAAGGTCAAGTCAACTCCTGCCCCGTCTTCTCTGACTGGCCCTCCTCACGGAGTGCCCACCTAGCCCCTCAGCATTCCTCTTCTGGTCCCTTTCCCCGCCACCCTCCCGCAGGCCGCTTTGCACATGGGTCAGACCGGCACATGGTGCGTCTGGAAGACGTGTTCCGGAGGTTCCCTCAGGTGCCCGTGGTTGTGGAGGTCAAAGTGGGAGATGAAGAGCTCATTTACAAGGTGATGTGGCCAGCAGTGGGGAGGGCAGTGCCAGGGCTGGAGAGAGGCCTGACTCCCCCTTCCCCTGCTCCTCCTCCAGATAGCAAACCTGGTGAGGCGCTTTGACCGTGACAGCATCACCATCTGGGCCTCGGAGCAGAACTCAACCATGAAGAGGTGCAGGGCTGCCGTGAGTCCCCTTCCCCTCCAGCCTGCGGGGTCTCAGCTAGAGCAGGCTGGAGGACTCTGGAGGACCTGGCCCTGAGCAGGGTCTCCAAGGTGGCCTGTGGAGTGGTGGGGTGGTGGAGGGGAAAGTGTGTGAGCAGAATCACAGCAGTGGAGACGGGGAGTGCGCGTGTAGGCCTTGACTGTCGGGCCAAGCTGTGCTTGCTCCTGCAGGTAGCGGTGCTGCCTACAAGTCCAGAACTGCTTCCCTGAGCTTCTCTGTTTCCCCAGGAGCAGACTGGTCACCTTCTCACTTCTCGCCTCTCCAGAACCGTGAGATGCCATTCTCCTTCACAATAAGCCGGGCAGTCAGGATTCTGCTGCTGTATTACCTGGGGCTGCTGCCCTTCATCCCCATTCCTGAGCAGTTCTTCTTGTGCTTCCTCCCCACCATCATCAACAGGTACTTCTTTGGGGAAGGTCTCCCTTCTTCATCCTCCCCCAGGCCCCGAGCTGCTTTCTGTCCCCCCATCTCAAGCCCCATAGCACAGGGTTCCCTGTGGAGCAGGACACCCAGCCTCCCTAATTTTCTGACAACCCTCACAGATAACCCTCAGAGTCCTTAGAAGACAAAGGTTCTCACTACACATCCATGAATTTTTTTTAAGGAAAGGTGTAGGTAGGAATAGAGATGAATGATAAGCAGGCAGGCAGGCAGAGAGGAGGAAGAAGCATTTTATTTTTATTTAGTTGTTCACATTGGTTGTTCCCTCCGCACCAGGAATGCGAACCCACATCCTTATGATGTGAACCCATATCCTTGGGATGTGTGTGGACTATGCTCCTTCAGAGGCAACTAACTTAACCACTGCTCCACCTGGGCACACCAGCATCCATGACTATAAATTATATGCAAATGATTGACATAGCAGTTCAGGACAAGGGGTTCGTTTATTCAACACCTGTGTATTGAATGCTTCCTCTGATCCAAATGCAGTTACACTAGTAATTAAAACCAGCATGGGTGGGGTGAGGCCCTCCATGAGCTTATAGTCTGGCTGGGGAGACATATCAGTTCATGATAGTACCACCCGCCCATGAGCTTATAGTCTGGCTGGGGAGACATATCAGTTCATGATAGTACCACCCGCTCTGTTTCTTAAAAGGAAAGTAGATATTTCCTGTTAGGAGACAAAGATGAACAAAGTAACAGTCAGCTGGTAAAGTGTCAGGAATATGGATACTTAGCCAACTCTCCAGTATGGCCCCTCCCTTTGCTTTCTGAGGATTTCTCTGTAGCCACTCCAATGCTTTCTGCTCCCCTCTGTTGTCCTGGGGGAAGCGCCTGCCCCCAAGACTCTTTGCTACAAAGAGATGATGATACTGCAGAGCTTCTTGTACCTGTAACTTTTCATTCCAGGTTTGCAAAGTATCTTCTGTCCTTTCCTTTTTTTGAGCTTCACCTTGTAACATCCCCAGGAGGTGTGGGGAATCAGAATTTGAGGCTGAGAGGTTCTTTTTCTCTTTTACTTTTTCATCGAAAGATAATGGACATCAGCACCATGGTTAAGAAAGGCCCATGTGCTCTGAAGGTAGGCTAAGCTGATCAAAATACCATCAGAGAGGCAAGTAATCTTTGTTCAAACATCCGCTTCACTGAAGGCACAGGAAAGCCAACTGAAACTTAAGTTCATTCTGGCACTGTGCTAGTAAACTATAGAATTTTGGTGAACATTTATGGATAAATGAATAAATCTGGTCAAACACTGTTTTGCTAAACTGAGACCCTTGAGGACAAGAGGCAAGTCTCGTCTCTACAGCCCCAGCGCACAGCTGATGGAAGGCTTTGCACAGGCTCCCTTGGTATGTACCAAATGAGAGAACAGGTTACCGAGATCAAGGGGAAGTCGCCAGAGAACTGTAAGGAAGCAACACCAGGTTTTGTAACTTGGTCCCCACAGCTGAAAGCTCAGGGCCCAAGTGTGCCCTGGACCTGACTCCAAAGGCTGCCCTGGAACTTTGTAAGGGGCTTCTAAAGTCACCCCTGGAGTGGAACAATTAGGGGCAGGGAAGCACTGTCTGGTCTCAAGAAACTGGCCAGGCCCAACCAGGAGGACCTCCAGATTGTGTGATCAGCTTGGGAATTAAGCTGGGCTCCAGTCCTGGACCCATCATGGATTTGCTGCATGGCCTCCAGCAAGTCATTATATGTCTCCAAGAACTCAGTTCTGTCTTCTGTGAGCAGTGAGGGGTGGGGCACATCTTGAAAGCATGGCCAGGGATATGGGAACAGGATCTTACTGAACAATGGGTGAGTGTATGTTTGGTCAACTGCAAAGGTTCTTCTTGAGGGGGCGAGGCTACAATGGTCAGGGGTCACTACCCCACCCCTGTGACTGTGGGCTGACCTTACCACACCTTCTCTGCAGGACCTATTTCCCATTCTCCTGCTCTGGGCTGAACAAGCTGGCAGCTGTGGTTACCAAATGGTAAGACTGGGTGGTTGAGTGTGCCCACAGACACCTACCACTGCCCTTCTCCTTTGTCTCTCATCATGGCCTTTGCACCCCCGCGTACCCCCAGGATCCTCATGAGGAAAAGTCTGATCCAACACCTGGAGCAGCGAGGAGTGCAGGTGAGGCTGGACCAACACTTGCTCAGCAAGAGGCTGGTTCTCAGTGTGGGCCTCGCCGTGTTCCAGTCACAGCTTGGCTGCTGACTAGCAGAGATCATGGGCAGGTCACCTTCTGAGTGAGTCAGTTTCTTCACCTGTGAAGTGGGGACCATGGTGTATTTAACTCTTCTGGATCTGCAGCTAGTACTTAGTAAGCTCATGATAAATGGCAGCCATGATATGGATGAGGAGGAAGAGGATGTTGATGAGAGTGGTGGTGGTGTGATGATGAGTTGAATTGTTCTGATCTTGATGAGCCCAGCCCCCTCCCTGAAGCATCCACTTTGATGAGGTCATTTAATTAGCAACCCTTTACTGAGAT
The DNA here is from genome assembly GCA_004363575.1 of Solenodon paradoxus. Taxonomy (NCBI): domain Eukaryota; kingdom Metazoa; phylum Chordata; class Mammalia; order Eulipotyphla; family Solenodontidae; genus Solenodon; species Solenodon paradoxus. The sequence goes on from RJWH01006246.1 coordinate 13,957, forward strand.
GTACCTGGGACAGGATCTTACCATCAAGAGCAAGGGAAGGTCACCACAAATGGACAAAAAGGAAGCAGTGCTGTGGTCTTTGGGGCCTTCTAGAAGAAGTGAGGAGCTGACTGTCAGGGATGGGGAGAACATCTCAGGTGGGAGGCTCAGCCAGTGGGATGGCCCAGAAGAGCAGAAGGCTGTCAGAGAACTGAGAGCAGGTCCAGCGGGCTTCAGCCTGGAGGAACCTTGAAGAGGAACTCGAGAAGGCAGCCTGTGAGTGTGGAGTCTGGCCGTCAGCCCAGAGGGAAGGGAAACTTCTGAGGGCCTTGATTAGAGGGAAGACCTAATCCAGCTGAGGACTGTTGAGCGCGGGCACTCTGGACACCAGAAGCAATGGTGGGGCCAGTGTGGAAGCAGTTTAGCCTCGCTCATCTTGCCACTGATGGGACTTAGGAGGCAGCAGGGCAGGTGGATGGGACAATTAATTCACTGACAGACCAGGCCTCAGCCACTGATGGGATGTGTGGGTGAGGGAGGCATGGGATGGTATTCTTTCAGACGGCCCCTCCCACTCCATGGCTAAATTTTGCAGTAACCGTTTTTGTTTTTTTTCTTTTAAGGCAGGAATGAAGATGAGTTAGACAGGCAGGAAAGAAGAGGAAGAAACATTTATTATTTCTATTTAGTTGTTCATCTTGGTTGTCCTGTTCCCTGCCTACCCCCCACCCCAGGACACAAACCTAGGTCCTTGGGATATACGTGGAATGCTCCCAACCACTACTCTACCACGGTGTGCCAATTTTTTCTTTTTTAAGGAAAGTTACATGGTACACCCTGGTGGAATAGCAGTTAGGTCAGCTGTCTCCAAAGGAGCACAGTCCATGTACATCCCAAGTGTTAGGCTGGCCCAGAGGGACAGAGCGGCAGCCATACCCGGGAAAAAGGTGGCTGACGTCAGACTAAGGGACTGAAGCCCACAGGACCAATCCCCACCCGCGATGTATGAAGCCCACGAAATTCTTTTGCTTAAAGAGCGCGCTTCTCTTTGTTCGGGCGCGACTTCCCCGGCCCTCGTTCTGCAGACTGGAGAACCTCGCCCGGGTGCGCAAACCCCGATAAAGCCCTGGCTATTCAACTTTTTGTTTAATTGACTTTCTTTCCTCGCGGAGCCCAGAAAAAACCGTTCACCAAGGACTTAGGTTCACGTCCTAGGCTGGGGGAACAACCCATGTGAACAACTAAATTAAAAAAGTGTTTATTTCCTCCTCTCTCTTCCTGCCTACCTGCCTGCCTGCTCACCTTCATTACCTACTTTCAGTCCCTACCTTTTACTTTTTAAAGAAAGGTGCAGATCTTTCTTTAAAAAATGAAAAATGGAAAAAAGGAAAGGTACAGGCAGGAATGAAGACCAGTAGGTAAGCAGGCAGGCAGGTGGAGAGAGGAGGACAAAGTAGTTTCGTTATTTAGTTGTTATCGTGGTTATTTCCCCAGGCCCTGGGTCTTCACCAGAAACCTGGGGATGTATGTGGACTACGCCTAGTGAAATAAACCACTAGGCCACCAGACTGCACCAAATTCCTAAAATTTTAACAACCCGCATACCATGAGAACTCCTACCACCTGGGTTCAAGGGGAGGTTCCAGGTAAAGGTGTTTGGAAACTACAAGCCTTTCCCTCCCCATTCAGGTGATATTTTGGTGCCTCAATGATGAGTCTGATTTTGAAGTGGCCTTTGACCTGGGGGCTACTGGCGTCATGACCGATTATCCCACAACCCTGAGACGGTATCTGGACAACCACTGAGCAGCGACCCACCGTGTCTTCTAAGCAGAGGCCCTCACCCTTGATTTCTCTTTTTCAATAAATACTTTATTTTCAATCATGTCTTCATGCTTGTGGGGCAGGGGCAGTATGGGCAGATGAAGGGGACAGGTCCTCAGAGGCTGCAAAGGTGGCACCACAGAGCAGAAGAGACCAATCTAGGGCCAGTCTAGAGCCTTAACCAGCCTGACCCACTGGTTCCATCACATTCCAGACCCAGAGTGATGCCACACCCTGTGCACCAGCCTGGCCTCCACTCTGCTGGGTGTCTCTGCAGGGGCAAGGCCCCCTGAGACTTCAGAGCCACGGACACTAGTTCTGTTCTGAGGCTGAGCCCCCCCACCGCCGCACTCACACACGCTGCTAGAGGGTGAGAACGCCTGGCACCGTCAAGTTCAGGGCGTCCATGCACTACCTCAGCCAATCCAAGCTTCCATTCTTGAAGCAGGTCCTCCAGAAGTTCCCTAAAGTTCCTCAGCCCTCTCCAGTCCTGGACCTTATACATTTTATGGATGGCATTTCACAGATGATTGCTGACCATTACAACCAGGCTGGGTGCTGGGGCCACCACGGAGCAAGTCTAATTAGCCAGAAAGGCAGACGTTTATACATTGTCAGCGGAGGTGAGAAAGGGAAAGGAGGGAAGCCCACCTAGCCCTGTGTGGAAAGGCAGGGACATCAGACGAGGTCCCTTGGAGGAGGTGATGCCCAGGGGAGGAATCCTCTGTTTGAGACTGGTTCCCAGAGGTCTGACACGGATGGAAGCCATTCATTTCCCCGGGGTGTGGAAAGACCGTGGAGTCGGGCCAAAGTGAGATCCCAGCTTGCCTCTTACTAGATGGATAAGCTGGGGAGAACAGATAGACCTCACGGACTCAGCTCCGGGGGAACAAGAGCAGAAGCTGCCTTTTAGGACTGCGGCGGGGATTAAAGAGATAGGGCACCTGCGGTGGGTAAACTGCAAACGGAGACCATTATTTCACAAGGGCGTGCGTCCAGACAACACCCATCTCCTAACCCCGTGCCAGGTCAGGTGCCTCGGCCCCCCGCCCGGTCAAGGTCTGTGGGAAACAAGGGGGCGCCGGGGCCGGGCCGCGCCGGCCGGTCTGCTGGGGAGCCGGCCGCAGCCGCATTTCCGGGCGGCGGGAGCCGGGAGCAGGGGGAAGGGCGGCAGGCCTGCGCTGGCCCTGTGTGACGCGCCCCCTCATTTGCATGCTGCGCGCCGATTGGCCACGGCGGCCGCCGGGCCCAGAGGCCGGCCCCCTCCCCCTCCCGCCGCAGCGGCGGCAGCAGCTGGTCTCGGTGTAAACAAGTCGCGGCGGCTGCGAACCCGGGCCGGGGGGGACGGCGCCCACCAGGAGCGCCCCCCACTCCCAGGCCAGGCCACCCCGGCGGACCGGGCTCCCGCGCGCCCAGGCGAGGTGAGGCCCGCGTCGTCAAGACTGCGCGCCGCCCCGCGCCCCCGCCCCGCCAGCGAGGACTGCCCCCTTTCCCCGGCGCCCGCCCCCCACCCCTGCGCCCCAGGTGAGCCCCGGGGTCTCAGGTAAGGCTCCGCGATTCAGGTAAGAGCCCCTCGACATAGACAAGGCCTCAGTGCCCCCAGGTAAGAGTCCTGCGCTTAGGCGACTTCACCTTCAGTAAGGCCTACTGCCCTCTCCAGGTGAGGGACCCTCTCCCCCAGGTAACTTCCTGTCCCTCAAGTGAAGCCCTCCGCCCCCATGGCAGTTCAGATAAGGTCCTAAGAACCATCCAACTTCTCACCCCTCCAGGGTCCCCTTAAACTGAACTGACAGCTCTCACACCCCAAAGCCCCTTTCTCAAGCTTCAGTTGCCAGGTCAGCAGGGGTGAGGCCCAAAGCAGGTGGGTGACTCACCTTGGTCTCCTCCTCGCCTCAGTTTCCCCATTGATGCAACTCGAGGCCTCCTCACTGAGTCAAAACTGAGACAGTTCTGGCCTCTGGAGAGACTGCTGGCTCTGGGGAGAGGAGACAGCAGCCAAGTGTGACAGAGAGTCTCCCCATGGCTCTGGGCATGCTGGCATGTGTGTGGCCCGGGTCCTAACAATCCTCTCTCCCCCTCATCCCCGCAGGCACTGGGCTCCCTCTGCTCCCCGTGGGCCGCTCCCCGCGTGGGGCCACTGCCCCCGGCCCCCGCCATGGTGCGGATTTCAAAGCCCAAGACGTTTCAGGCCTACTTGGATGATTGTCACCGGAGGTATAGCTGCGCCCACTGCCGTGCTCACCTGGCCAACCACGACGACCTCATCTCCAAGGTAACCAGGCCACAGTGAGGGCTGAAATGAGAGGCTAGAGGGGCTTCCTGGCAGCTTCTCCCACTAGCCCTGACCCCTTCCTTTCTCCCTCCCACTCTTTAGTCCTTCCAGGGCAGTCAGGGCCGTGCCTACCTCTTCAACTCTGTGTGAGTATTTGACCTCCTTTCTTTCCCTTACCTCTTTTGGGACCTCTGACCCCTGGCATCATGCTGAGACTCCCTGGTGCAGGCAGGATGCTGTGATCACCCTTCTCTTGGATGCTGAGGATAGACACAGTTGGCTGTAAATCAGAGGGGGGAGGCTTTGTAATGGCGGGACCCTCCCTGGGACTGCTCCCATGTCCCTGCAGGGTTAACGTGGGCTGCGGGCCAGCCGAGGAGCGGGTGCTGCTGACAGGCCTCCATGCTGTCGCTGACATCCACTGCGAGAACTGCAAGACCACTTTGGGCTGGAAATATGTGAGTTGGTGACCTCTGACCCCAGGCTAGCCATTGACTTGACCTCACACCACCTCCTCATAAGCAGTCATCTGGTAGGTGATCTTCCAGGATGTGTAGGCCCAGCTCACACAAGTCAGACTGTATTTGCACCCCTGAAGATGTTTTCTTCTCCTTACTTCCTGCAGGGCTTTTAGAATTTTTCTCTTAACCCATCCCTCACCTGGGCACAGACACCCACATTTTAGCAATGAGGATATAATCAGAGTTCCCATTTACAGAATGCTTATGTACTGTGCCCTGTTATGTGCTTGGCATTATTCTCTCATTCAGTTGTTACAACAGTCCTATAGGTAAAATCTATCATTACCTCCACCTTGCAGAAGAAGAAAGGAAAACCCAGAGATGTTGGGTAACTTGCCTGAGGTAACAAACTGATAAGAACAGAATAGAGACCAGAATCCTAGTTTTGTTTTAACTCTGAGCCCTTGAGCCCTCCTCCTGTTATTGTCATTCAGCGGTCAAAGAATTTGCCCAAGACCCCACAGCAACATGAAGCTTTCTTCCAGGAGCGTCCTTTTCCACTGCCCTCCTCGCCCCTGCTGCTGTCCAGGGTCTGATTTCACCACCCTGAGTCTCATTTCTTTATCTGGCAGTGGAGGGTAAAGCCACCACCTGGCACCCAAGATTGTTACGGGGATCAGATTAGATGCAGCAAAGGAATATGCTCTTGGGAAACTGCAAGGGACAGGAGTCCCCGGGGAATCACTTGGACCTGTGGTGCCTCTGAGGTGGATGTCCCATGCAGAGACGAGCAGGCAGTCTTGACCTGACTTTACCCCCAGCCCAGCTACATATGTTCTTTGTGCTCCTGGACAGATGGTGTGGTGTCTCTGGACCTCTGGAAAGTAGAGGTGGCCTAATCCACAGGTCAAAAATGCAACGTGCTTGCAAAACCAAGTAGATACTGTGAAGCTGCAAAAGAGGCAACAGATCTGGGGAGAGGGGCAGTCTGTGGCAAATTCGAGTGTGATCCGACCATAGTCTAGCATTTTTAAGTTTTCTTTATTAAACTCTTTGCTAGCCAAACAGAACACATGTGTAGGACTGAACTGACCCTCAGTCTCCCAGTCATTTAGAAATAACCCCAGGTCTCTTAGAAACTGATATATCCTCTCTGTTGGAGCCAACATCAGTACTTGAAGCCACCAGTGATTCAGAGTTCTCTCTGCCCCTGTTGGTGAGAAACTCAGCCCTGCCACTTAACAGCTATGTGTCTGTGGGCAGGTGGCGTGGCTTTTCTGGGTGAGTTTCCTCATGTAAAATGGAGCCAGTTGGCATGCCTTGGTGGAGTAGCGGTGAGGGCAGCAGCCTCCGGCTGTGAGCACAGTCCACACATATCCTGGGGACCTGGGTTCATGTCCGCTGGGCCATGGGGGAAGAACCAAGATGAATAACTGAATAAAAATAAAAATGTTTCTTCTTTCTCTTCCTGCCTGCCTGCACCTTCCCTTTTTAAAAAATGAAATAAATAAAATGGAGCCAGGCATATCCACTTCTCAAGCCCTCTCCCTTATAAGCGCCTTACTCCAGGAATGACGGCTTCTCCCCGCCTTTCAGGAACAGGCCTTCGAGAGCAGCCAGAAGTACAAAGAGGGGAAGTACATCATTGAACTCAACCACATGATCAAAGACAACGGCTGGGACTGACCCTGCTCCCGACGCATGTGGCTCTATCCCGGCCTGGCCGCCAGGGGGCGCCACTGGCTTCCCTCCGCGCAAAGGCACCTCTGGACCCTGGGGGCTCCTGCAGTGGAAGGATCCAGCTCCTGTACATATATTTTATTGCATGCACTGTGACCTTGGGGGGAGATCAGAAGGTGGACGACACCCCCGTACCTCCCTGCGATCTGGCTGGCTTGGATCTCATTTTTAACCCCTTCCTGCCCTGCCTGCCCTATAGATATGGCCTGTGTGCTGCTCTCTTGGTCCCAGTGCACGGTCGGTCTTGTGAACTTCTTTTCCCACCCGGCCCTTCGTACCCCTCGCGTGTCTGCGCCCCTTGTTCTGTAGCGTTTGTACATAATAAAACAATGGAGTGGAGACAGCCCCAGGCTCACGTGGAATCCGGGAAGGGGGGGTGGGTGCTCAGGCAGATTCCACCTCTATAGACCTGTTTCCTTCGGAGCCCCAACGCGGCCAGGCAAGAACGGCGGCCCACGTGGGCACCTGCTCTCCCAAGGCCTGGCTTCAGCCATCTTCTCTGAAACCGAGAACGAGTCTCACTGAGATTCCTGAGACCACTCGGGCATCCTTAGGCCTTGACCTCTGCTCATTTGCGGTTTCTCAACTTCAGCCTTCTGCCGCCGCCTAGGGGCAGCTTTCCCGGGAGGCAGCCACGCCCTCGGGTCCAGCGCCCATCTTGTCCGGACACATTTTCCAGCGGCCCCAGCGGCGTCTGTCGGTCTCCTTTGCAGCGAGTTTAGGCGCTAGGTCTGCTGGGAAGTGTAGTTTTCAGCGTTTCCCAGTGCGGGACCTTCTGGGAAATCTGGACCCCTGAAATCAGAGACAGGAGTTATGGTTGTATTTCAACTTTTGAGATTTGGCCAAGGGTGGAGGTTTATCTTACCAGGAAGGACTTTAGGGTTCAGGCCTCTGTTGCAGACTCCTTGAACTCCTTGGGGTCCCAGTGACCCATAACAGTAAGCTCAAACCAGTCTCCCTCCTCCTTGCCCTTTTTCCGCAGTCATGCTTCGCAAATCCAGCCAAGACCCACCCTCCAAATGAAGGAGACTCACCTGCCAAAAAATTCACGGGCGTCCAGGTCTGCTCCAGGCTCCATCCCATGGTCCAGGCCCCGCCCCTCAGTAGCTTATCCCGAACCGTACCCCCCCCCCGCCCCCCGCACCGTGGGAACGGGGACCAGCTGGCCGGAAGCGCCAAACTGCGTCCCTGCGGAGCGCTGGGGATCAATCAGGCAGAGGAGTTAATTATGTAATGAGGGGGCAGGGGGTCGGGACTAATGAAGTCTAAGGGGGGAGGGGCGAAGGGGAGGGTACCCAGGTATCCGGCCCCCTCTTGGACCCCTTCCAGGCCCCAGGGGTCTCCACCCCAGCCCAACTCCAGGGCCCCAAGGAGGGGAGGGGCTGTGATCCTGGGTCTGGAAGGGGCTGAGCTGTGAGCTATAAAGGGGGTATCTCTGAGCACGGGGGACTCTAGGCAGCGTGATCTGAGGCCAGACAAGACTACTCCATGTATCATCCACGAGAGTTGTACCCCTCCCTGGGGACTGGCTACCGCCTTGGGCCCCCCCAGCCTGGTGCAGATTCCACTTTCCCGCCTGCCCTGGCAGAGGGCTACCGCTATCCTGGTGAGCATTGGGGCCAGCTCCTGTGTAGGGGTTGGGGAAGCTGTGGCCCTTGACTGGCCCCTCACTCTCCCCCAATTCTAGATCTGGACACTCCCAAACTGGATTGCTTCCTCTCCGGAATAGAGTCTGCTCCCCGCAGCCTAGCAGCTCCCCCACCTCTGGCCCCACTACCCCCTGCCCTGGGGGCTGAGTCGGCACCCCCAGCCTCAGAGGCCCTTCACTCACTCCCTGGAGTCAACCTGAGCCTGGAGAATCGGCAGCTGTGGAAAGAGTTCAACTCTGTGGGAACCGAGATGATCATCACCAAAGCTGGGAGGTGAGGGAACTGGGCGAGGGTCTGAGGACCCAGTGTGTTCCTGGTGGGGGTCTCTTGAGAAAAGCAGAATTCTTGGTGATGGGGCTAGGTTTGGGGTTTCTAGGGGGGCTAGAACTCTGCCTAAGTTGTTGTGTGTTTTTGGCCTGTGTCTGGCTGCATCAGGGATCTTTCTGTGGTGAAGGTCAAAGGTCAACCAGTGGAGTCTGACTGGTTTAGGGACTGACCTATATAGCGAGAGTCACAGGTCAGTCTGAGACAAGGTCAGAAAGTCTGGCTGGGCTATAGGTTAGTATGTGGCCCAGATTAGAGCTCGCATGTGGTTGGAGTCGGGGTTCAAACTAGGACGAGGATCCAGGGCCAGTCATCGACCGTATCAGGGCAGTCTGCCAGGATCAGGGATCAGTATGTGACCAGGCCCCGGATCACCCTGCAGGCAGGAAAACAGTGCATGGCTACGTTGGGCCCCACCTCTGCCTCTCAGAAGGCAGTTCTTTTGCTTGTTTTTATTGAAGCAAGTATGTCCAGCAGCAGCTACAGATTCTGGTGCTGGAGATTAGTTAGTGAGGCAACCAGATTGGGGAGCAGGAGGCTGCTGGCGAGATGCAGAGAGGAAAGTGTCACCACTGCTTTTGCAAGTGGAATTTGAGGGGCTGGCAGGAAGGAACCCTGGCTCTGCTCCCAACCTGCTGTGTGACCCGGCTCAGATCACCTGTTCCATTCCCATCTGTAAAATGGGATGAGTCAGGCTTCCAACCCTAAGACCCTGACAGTGAGTTCTAATTCTACCGCCCTGCTATTTCTCTGACAGAACTGGGTGAGCCGTTGGCTCCGCCCCCTGGGTGGTTGGTGCCCAACCTTGGCCAGTGGGTAGCTCCAGGCCTCTGCCATCCCCTCCTGTCCAGGCGCATGTTCCCTCCTTGCCGAATATCAGTCACTGGCCTGGACCCTGAGGCCCGCTACCTGTTTCTTCTGGATGTGGTTCCAGTGGACGGGGCTCGCTACCGCTGGCAGGGACGGCGCTGGGAGCCCAGCGGCAAGGCAGAGCCACGCCTGCCTGATCGTGTCTACATTCACCCCGACTCTCCTGCCACTGGTGCCCACTGGATGCGGCAGCCTGTGTCTTTCCACCGTGTCAAGCTCACTAATAGTACACTGGACCCCCACGGCCACGTGAGGCCCAGGCCAGGACCCCAGGCTGGGGGGCGGGGCTGGGGCCCGCGACAGGGAGTCACGGGTGTTTCTCCCCTCCCAGCTGATCCTGCACTCCATGCATAAATACCAGCCGCGGGTGCACCTGGTGCGGGCCACCCAGCTCTGCAGCCAACACTGGGGGGGTGTTGCCTCCTTCCGGTTCCCTGAGACCACATTCATCTCCGTGACAGCCTATCAGAACCCACGGGTGAGTGTGTGTGTGTGTGATGGTGCGCTGCCCAGGCTGCGGCAGTTTTGACCCTGTATGTCTTCCCAGATCACACAGCTGAAGATCGCAGCCAACCCCTTTGCCAAAGGCTTCCGGGAGAATGGCAGAAACTGTAAAAGGTAGGCACTGCTCCCTCATTCAGCAAATGTTTATTAATTGCCCAATATGTGTCCGGCGCTGTGTTGGATGCCAGAAACCTGATGGTAAGTGAGAATGTATGCAATCATTTGACAAATATTTACCACCTGTTATGTGCCAACACAGTTCCAGGTACTTGAAATAGATCAGCAAACAATAACCCAAAAAAACAGATCAAAGTTCCTGCCTTTAGTGGGCAGTGACAATGAAACGAGATGAAATATGGCATGTTAGGAATAAATTCTAAAGAGGAAAGAAATCACGGAAGGAAGCTAGGAAGGACTAGGTATTTCTTAAAGAGGAGGCTGGGAAAGGCCTCACTGATGAGAAGGGCATTTGTGGGGAAACCTGCGGGAAATACAGGAGGGAGCCAGGTGGATATCCAGGGGGGAAAGCATGTGCAAGGGCCCTGCAGTGGGGGTGGAGGTGTGGCTGAAGGGGAGGGGCAAGTCAAGAGGTGGCAAGAGTCAGATTATGTTGGACAAGGAAACTTTCATGAGGACTTTGGCTTCTGTTCTGTGTCCAGCCCACCCAGAGCTGGCCCTCGCCCTCCAGGAGCTTAGTCAGGCAGAAGACAGGTCACTCTAGTAAGTACGAGTGCAGCTATTGACATGTTATCGGGGAGTGCGTGGTGCTATGTGAAGGTCAGGAGGTGATACCTGAACTGAGACAAGAAGGGTGAGTTGAACCAGTGAGAAAGACATGGAGAGGAATTCAGAGTGGAGTTAAAAGGCAGCCAGTGGAGATGGGCAATGGGAGCCAGGTGGGATGAACTGGCATCAGACTGTGCCCTGGCCTGGTAGCTTTGGGAGGAGTTTCCAGTCTAAGGGCAATAGGAAACCACTTCAAGTTTTAAGTGGGGAATAAATCCCAGCTCTGTTACTTTCTAGTCATGTCTGACCTTCGGTTTCTTCATCTGTAAAATGGGTATAGCAATGGCACCTACCTGGTAGAGCCCCTGGGAGGGTGAAATGCCTAGTACCCGGAAAAGTGTTATTATTACCATCATCACCACTACCATCATCATCATCATTATCATCATCACTGTCCCCCAGGGAGCGAGATGCCCGTGTGAAAAGGAAACTGCGGGGCCCAGAGCCAGCAGCCACAGAAGCCTATGGCACTGGAGGTGAGTGTGGCCTGGTGGTGTTAGGGCCAGGCCTGAGTGCCTGATCCTCCTCAGCCCAATCTGTCCTGTCTCCCTAGATGCACCAGGTGGTCCCTGTGACTCCACGCTGGGTGGGGATGTTCGCGAGTCAGATCCAGAGCAGGTCCCAGCACCCCAGGAGTCTGTCCCTGCCCCAGCAGCTCCGTGTGGGGGCCCCAGTGCCGAGGCCTACCTTCTGCATCCTGCAGCTTTCCATGGGGCCCCTGGTCACCTCCCCACCAGGCAAGTGGGGCACAGCACAGGACTGGGCTGCCCTGGGATGGGATGGGGGTCCCTCTCAGTTCTGACATCTCTCTTCACTGTAGGAACCCCAGCTTCCCTGAGGCTGCAGACTCTGGGCGCCCAGCCCCCTACTCAGCTGCATTCTTGGAGCTGCAGCCTGGGCCAGGGGGCTCAGGATACCCCACAGCTACTCCCCCAGCACCCTTTGCCTCGCACTTCCTCCAAGGGGGGCCGTTCCCCCTGCCTTACGCTGGGCCTGGGGGTTACCTGGATGTGGGCTCCAAACCAATGTACTGAGCTACCGCTGGGCCCCCTCTGCCTCCTTGCATCTCCCATCACAAACCTCCAATTCCTTTATCCTGGGCTGGTAGCCCCCCTACTTCCACTGGGCCCATCCCCCATGCCAAATGCCAAATGGCTGCCTTGGGCCTCCCCCCACCCCTACTTCACACTTTGATTTTACTCCCACCCCCCTCTGGCTTCAAAGCTCTGGTTAAGTTGCTGGGAGTCCAGCTGGGGCCAGCTTCCCCTTGCTGGCTCTCACCTCTGTGTGAATGGGGGAGGCTCTGCCTGGCCAAATGGGGCCCCTGGATGGAGTACTCCCACTCACAGGCCTCAGCCTCCAGCTCCACAAGTTCGACCCCCTGGACCCAGTGCCAGCCACACCAGTCTATTCTCAGGACCACAGCATTTTTGTTAATAAAACTCCAAAGACATCAGTGCTATGGAAACAGTGGGCTAATGGTGTTTGGCCCTTGACAGGGCCGGGTGAGCAAAGGTTTTACAGGGAGACCTGGTCTGGACCTGCCAGTTGTCAGCTCTTGGGCTTGTTTCTTCAGGAGTGGGGAGCAGGGTTGGGGGCGGGTGTCTGAATCTGAATATATAGGGGAAGCCCTCAGCCAGCAAGTCACTGCCTGGATGCCCTGCCCAAGTCTTACGTCAGCATGGCTGCTCATCCCAGTCTAGCCTGACATGAACCCAAAGACTATTTTTCTTCTTTTATTAGAATTTTTTTTCTTTTTTTCGCAAAATTTTTATCTAAAAACAGAAGAAAAAAAACAAACCAAAAAAAGGAAAAACAAAATGATCTGAAACTTCATGGTTCAAGTGGGGAATAATGAGAGGAGCGTGGAGCCGAGGCTCCGAACCTCTCCAGATCAAAGTCCTCACCCTCGAGCGCCCTCTCTGGGGGACAGCAGAGCGAGGGACAGCCCCCAACACCCAGCCTCCATCTGAAGAAGGCAGAGTCACAGTGGTCCGAGGGCCAGCGGGGCTGAGTGGGGCAGGGGCCGAAGGGCTCACAGGAAGTAGTCGGCCACAGGCTTCTTGGAGGGGATTCCCCGTGTCTCTTGGGGCGCAGCCTCGAAAATGATGAAGTCTTTCTGGAGATGCTCATCCAGCTCCAAGATGGCGGCCACGTTCCCACAACTGGAAATGGAAGGCAGCAGTGTTACAGGAGCGCGTCGGCCTGCCCGCCCCGCCTTACCCACGGGCCCAGGCAGCTCACCGGTAGCAGTAGTTGGGCGCCGACCACACAGTGAGCACAGTCTCATTGAAGTGCCACTTGTAACCTTCCATGACCAGCTGGTGGGCGCGGCAGATCATGTCAATGTCGTTGGCTGCATTGAACTGGGCCACCACGTCACTGCCGAACAGGTAGCCAGCCCCACGGGGACTCACACCCCAGCCTGTTGTGTCTGTGGTAAATGAAGGTAGGGATGGGGTGAGGGTGTCCTCAGGCTTCTCTGATGCACTTTCCACAGTGAAAATCCTGTCCTCCTCCCCCAGGCAAGAAGAGGTAAGAAGAGCCCAGGGTGCCAGTGCGTTCTGGGGATTTGGGGGGGGGGAAAAGGACAGCAAGTACCAGAGCAGACAGGCTCCAATGAGAGAACTTCTGGTGCACCCTGGAGACCCGGGTCTTACACTGGTACTTGGGGAGCAGTTCACATGCAGCCCAAGGACCTGGGTTCATAGCCTGGAACTAGGGGAACAACTAAAATGAACTAAATATAAACAATGCTTCTTTCTCCTCTCTTCATTCCTTTCTGCCTGTCTTCCTCTTTAAGGAAAAAAAAAAATTTCTGATAGTCACTCCATAATCAGAATGACCACGGAGTTTACCGTCCAAGGTGCGCCCTGGTGGAGAGCTATCAGGCCACTCACCTCCAAAGGCGCACAGGCCACATACCCCTGGGTTTGAGTCCCAAGTCGGGGGGGGAAACAACCAGAGTGAACAAATAAATAAAAATAAAGTGCTGCTTTCTCTTCTCTCTTCCTACCTACTTGTCTTCATTCCTGCCTGTACTTTCCTTAAAAAACAAAACAAAACAATTTACTATCCAAATACGGATAGGGGACAGGAGGTGCTGGTGCTCAGCAGCCTCCTACAGGTCCAGTGAACCAGGGCTGTCCTGGCTAGCCCATGGTGGCAGCAGGGCAGTTGGGCATGACAGTGATGGAGAGAGGCTGTGTTACAGAAGCCCTGGACTGGTACTGGGGAGCCTCAGCTCTGCTCCATATTAGCTGGGGAGTCCCACAATATGAGGGGTTCTCAGGGGGCTATCATTCCGGAACTCTAACCTCTGCAGAGGCTCATTCTCAAGTGCCTTCAGATCAGGTATCCAATGATTTTGTCTTAAATCTCTCTGAGGTGTTATGCACATGCCTCACCCCCACTCTGAGCCTGAAGCACCCATGACCCAGGTCACTCTCATAGAGGGTTCCAGCCCAGGGACAGGGGCAGGCACTGATGCCTGTGAAGACAAGCCTGCTCTGCTCTTCCCCAAACTCACAGGCCTACCCTTTCAAGAAGCTTGCTTTAAGCACAGGACCCCCCATGCCCTCACCAAACTCAGGGCAGAGCCTGCCTGCCATCCTTACCTTCAGGGTCAGACCAGAGCAGGTCACACATGGGCCCGTCATGAGGCACCTCTTGCTTTCGGTCAATCGTCCGGATCTGATCCAGGGTTTGAATAGAGGGGGAGAGGCCCCCGTGCACACAGAAGATCTATAGAGGGGAGCAAGAAAGGAGGGCAGAAGGCTGAGGTCCAGAGCCCCTCCCAGCCCCTCGCTGGGCCCACAGAACCTGAAGAGGCCTACCTTGCCATCAATGATGGCCGACAGGCTGAGGTAGTCAAAGATCTCAGTGCAGTAGCGCCACACCGTCACTGAGCCGTACTTGCGCAGGCACTCGTCATAGAAGCCATAAACCTGGGTGATTTGGCGACTCTCGTGGTTGCCGCGAATCAGGGTGATGCGGTCAGGATAGCGGACCTGAGGGGGGCGCCAAGTCAGGGCCAGAGTCCAGGCTCTGTACCCGCCTCAGAACCTCCCCCGCCCCCTCCTGTCACTTCACATCAGAAGCCAGCCCCACTCCACCCTCATCACCACTGCTCCAGTGCAGACTCAAGTCACCATCTAATGGACTGTGTGGCATCCACTTCAGAGGTCCCAGTCTCTGCTCCAGATGATGCAGAGCTGAGCCCTCCCCTTCAACTACAGTCCTAACAGTTCCCCTTTCACTACCAGCACAGATCAAGTCTTCTGCAAGACTCAAGGCACTGTCACCTGGGCCCTTAAAACCTCCCCCGCCCCAATGGCTACTGGATCCACATGAATGCAAAGCCTTGCCGCTTTCTGAACAGTGAGACTCTCTTCCCTCCTCCACAATGCTGCCCTCTAACCTCACCCTCTCTGGACCCAGTCGGATGCGCCCCAACAAGTCCAGGAAAGCTTTGACCACCACCACCCCTGCCCAGCCAGGCAAAATCTGCGCATCACCAGCGGCACAGCTCAGCGTCAAAGCAGATGGGACAGGAGACGACAGCACAAAGGTCAGGTCTGATACGGCGCGGGTCCGGGCTGCAGACGCCAGGGCTCTCACCTTCAGTGCCAGCAGCAGGAGGAACGTTTCAACACTGTAGAAACCACGATCCACAAAGTCCCCCATGAAGAGGTAGTTGGTCTCAGGGACGTCGCCACCCACCTGGGGAGAGGGAGACGGTACTGTTTGGACCTTAGCTGTGCCCTACCCACCGTGGTGGCTCATTTTCCAGTTAAGTTGAAGGCCTTTCTTCTAAGGGCCTGCCTAACTAGAGGCCTCTTGTCTCCACTTCACCCATCAGATTCAACATTTCCACTCTCAATTAAAGGGGTCTTCCAATAACACCCCCAACCCCAAGCCACCTTCCCCAGGGGTATCCCCACACTCACTCTGAACAGCTCCTTGAGGTCATAGAATTGTCCATGGATATCGCCACATACCTGGGAAGTGAGAGGGTCTGAGAGTCCCATACCTGGGCACTCACTGGTCTGAAAGCCTCTGCTCCTGGGGGCTTTCAAAAGTCCCACCACTTCAGAAGATCTTCTTTCATTCTTAGCCAAGCCTCCGCTTCTCGGCCAAAACTCAACCCCCACCCCGACTCCCAAGTTAGGCCGCTCTGGAATCACTGCTATCCAACACGAAGTGCCAACTATCCTGGGAAGAGTCAGTCTTTCCAGCTAGACCGGCAGTTCCTCGAGGAACTGGACCCTCCGCTCCCATTCCCATCAAAGCACCCCGAATGGAGTTAATGACACAGCACACGCAGAAGCACGGGCAGCAGAATCACTCACCAAATTAAGAGTCCTTGTACCCTGGCCGAGTCTCACTAACAAATCAAAAGACCCTGCCCGTGACATCACTGCCTGGCTCGCTTGCATGGAGGGAACAGATATGTGGGGCTGCCCGGGCTCTCGGGCACGAGTTCCACCTCCGGAGCCCACAAGACTAACGGGAACGTCCAGGCGCCTAGAAAACCAAGCCGGGCTCTGGAGGGATGGAAGGTACTTACTGTGACTGGTGAGTCCACCCTCTGCACGTTGCTCTCTTCCACCAAGATCTCTCTGGACAAGGAGAAGACCAGGGTTACCAGGCAGCTCAGCCCAATTCCTGACTTTTTTTTTTTTTCTGGTGGGGGTGGGTGGGTGATATGAGGTGGTCCTTGAAACTCCAGGGGACAGGAGTGCGATGTGCAATTTCCCCAGAGAGGATCACCATGGCCTCCGCTGCTCAACGCCCTTCCATGCTTCCACTGCCAAGATGCCAAAGCCCGAGCTTACTCTAGCACTCAACACCTTTCCCAGGAAGCGGTGGCCCCCCTGCTGCTCCCGCTCATGACCCGGCCCTCACTCTCAGAAGAGCTCTCCAACTCACGACGCAGAGCGCTCTGCTCACGCCGTTCCGAGCCTGCACGCTGTGCCCTTGGCTGAGCTCTTACAGACCCTCTCTACCCATGACAGGGATCGGCCCACAGGCTGTTCAAAGGCTGTTGGGTGGAGGAGGGTGCGTGCTCCGGCTGGTCATCAGCTGTACCTCTGAAGCAATAGGCTGTTGTTACTTTCTCATCATTCACTAAGAAGGGAGGGCTTTGTTCTTTCACTTCCCCGGTGTGCAGTCTACTTGAGTGAGCCTGAGCAAAGCCACTATGTCAGTTATAGATCCCTGATTCAAGCAGCACGATCCTTCCAGGTTTCCTCCTTGATGGTGAAAGCAGGGTGAACATTCCAACTCACACCACGTGCAATGGAGACTGTGCTAACAGTTTTGCCAAGATGATGTATGCACATCCAACAATCGTCCTCCAGGACTGGCAATGTGATGGGTCCTACTGCTCGGGTGAAGAAACAGCTGCGGTCATACAGGTGGACAGGAACCTTGGCAGCCTGGTTCCAGGTGGCTCTCTGCTCAGCGGTTCAGCAGGAAGGTCCTAAGCCCAGACTCAGCCCTCACTCGTTTCCAATCTCCTCCCAACCGCCTAGGTTTCCTTCCCAAAGCTCCCTCGAGATGCCCCCTGTGCTACGCAAGAGGAAGTGTGCCGTGGGTTTCTGGGAACAGGGAGAGGCACCGCGAGCGGGACGAGCCCAGACAGACAGGGCTCTCACACCTGCACTGGATCTCGTGTTGCCTGTCCTTCCACACCAGTGACTTATAATGGCCTGCCCAACAGACTAGGGAGCTTCTTTTCATTCTCATCTGACAAAGACCCCAAGGCTCAGACAAAAAAGGGCAGGATCAAGGTCAGAAAGCTGGATTGGCCGAATCAGAATTCAGGAGCCCAATTTCCTGAGAATTTATACCAGCCCCTTCCACACACTCTAGGTGAAAAACCCCACCTGTGTGCCAGCAGGGACCCTGCATGGTCAGGAAAAGGCCCGCTTCTGACCCCAGCTGTGACTTGCAACACTGTCACCAACACTCAGATCCCACGCCTGCTCGCCTTCACAACTAACAGGAGTTTGGGGGAGAACCGACGACAGGGCCAGGCCCTGTCAATGGATCCGCAGAATCTCATTTGAGCCTCACAATTTCAACAACTCGGAGAAGTCACATAGTTTAGAGGTGACACAAAGCTGGGATTCACAGGGAAGACTACTGATTCGAAGCTTTCTACTCTTTGAACATGATGATATTTTTAAAGGAGCGAGTTCAGTCCATACACTTCAGGCCTCCGTAGTTCAAGGATCTGAGTCTGTAGAGCCTCTGAACAAACATGACCTGTTGATACTACTTGATATTACTGGTCTCAAGCAGGTCCCCAGGGAGGCCATGGCCAGGTGCTGGTTTTCCCTGCAGAAAAGACCTGGGATAACAGTGGCCAACTCAGGTTCAGTCAAGTATATGGCAGCTCTATCTTAGTTTCAACTGGGAGGTCTCTCCTGCCCCTCAGACCTCTATAGCTCCCTACTGCCTGTCCCATAGTCTAAGTGTCTCTGCCTGGCTATCAATGAGCATGGAGGATACAATCAAAGACCTGGATCCACAGCCGACCTCCCCTCCAACTAGCTGAAAAATCCTGAATAAGACATCACCTTCTCTGAGGCTGTTTTCTCCTCTGTGCACCTCTCACTCCTGCCCTACCTGTTTCACAGGACTGCTGCAATGGAGACTGAAAGCATAACTTCTCTGCTGTTCTGAAAACTCCACCATGCTATCCAAGCATTAGCTACTATCACCACCACTGATACAAGCCCCGTGGAGGACAGAAGACTTACAGGCAAAAAGAAGAGTGCAGATAGCAACTGGTTTAAGTGTCTAATAATGCCAATCAAGATCGAGGAAGCAGGGATGACGAGAAACACCTTAGGACTGATCTGATCAGGTAAGTTTTCTTGTGCTGGCAAAACATGGAAGAGCCACAGACAAGCATTTAAAAGGGGCCCTTGTCTGCTCACCAAACCCATGCACCTCTGTCTGATTGCTAAGTGTCTGTCTGTGGAGGGTAAGGCCAAGCAAAGAGCCCAGTGGCCACAAGTTCAAACACTAGATACGCCACTTGTCTTAGTCAAGTCGCTAGGCCTCTAGGAGTCATGGTTTCCTGTTATATAAAGTGGAGCAAATACTTCCAACCCCATATGACTGCTGTGGGGAGGAGCGAGGTTAAGTTCATTGTCAGCAAGAGGCCAGACTAACCAGTGTCTGTTACTCAATAATGTAGGATAATTCTGCTGGCTCTTTACAACTCTCCAGCTTGGTGGAGGGCAGCAAACAGTTCCTCAGAGTATGCAGGTAACTGGTCCCCCTATTGCTATCCACACATCAAAGAGCCTCCACCCCTACTCTCGTCTTGCTTAGAATGCCCTTCCTCATTGGCCCTGTCCCATCAACTATCCAAATTATTTTCATCTTTCATATAAAACCACCTTCTCTTATGACGCCTTCCCTGAAGGTTATCAGCACTCTCTTCTCTCCACAGAGAAATAATAATACTTAAGGATAGTCTTAAACTGTACCAAAGCACTATGCTAAGCTCATTCGAAGCACCGACTGACTGATTCTTCACAGTCACCTTACTAAGTACTATTATTCTAACCTTCCAGATGAAGAAACTTGAGTTCAGAGACCTTGAGATCACCAACACAACTAGTACATGGTGGAGTTCCAATTCCAGCTAAAGGCATCACACTCCAAAGCTTGGGCCCTTAATCACTGCATCATCCTACTTCCCATATTGCTCTGTGTCGGCCCTCCCTTTGCACCATGCTTAATTCTACTCTCACTTATTTGTCATGTCTCAGACTCCCACACTGAGCAGGACAGTGAACCAACTTGACTCTTGTACTATAGTCCAAAAAGGGAAGGACACATAAAATTGGCTTTAGACTATTCCTTGTTGGTGATCCTGAACATGAGAGCCATCACCTGTACCACGGGGACAATACCACCCACCTATAAGGGATGCTGTTGGAACTAACTTTCCAAACCACTGTCTTTAGCTTTCTGCCTTGACCGTTTGTTCCTGCTGACACTCCCATTTATCATCTTATTCTTCTAGGCCTGTCTCCAAGTTCAGTTCCTGCCAAAGTGTTCTGTGTCCCCCCTCAGAAAAGGTTGTTATCCTGTGTTTCCTAAGTACTTTCAATAACTCATAAACTTCACTGAAGATACATTATCAAATAGTGTGTCTTCATCCAGTCTGTCTTTCCCCAATAGGCTAGCTGATCCATGAACCAAGTGACCTTATTCTGTTCCTTCCTAGGAAAGCTGACAGGACGAGCCAGTCCCCAAAGTTCTCTGCTGGTTTTGTCCCAGGAGAGGGGGTGGGAACCCGAGGGCAGAGGCAGGTTGTCCGTTCCCCCGGAATCGCCAGACTCACCTGGCCTTAGCGCACAGGGCCTTGACTTCGCTCTCCTTGATGAGCTCACAGCGCCGCAGCTGCTCGATCTGCCGGTCCAGGTCGCTGATCTCCGCCATGGCCCACCCCCCCGGCGCGGGTCAGAGCCGGGGCCGCCGCCCCCTCCGCACCGCACAGGGGTCTCCTGGGAAAGGCGAAGACGAGCCCGCGAATTGGGAGGCGCCCGTTGGTGGGGGGAGGGGGCGACTTGACTCCGGATCGGGTCAAACGGGCGCCCCCCCCACCCCGCCTCCCCTTACACCGGACTCCGGACCCCCAGCGTCCTCCGCCCCTGGCCTTCTCCCGCTAACTCCCGTCGAACCCCGGGTCCCGCGGTGGGGACGGTGGCCTAAAGGGGTCTCACACTATTACCGCCGCTGCGACTCCGGTTCCGGGTCTCGGGATCCCTGCCTTCCTCCTTCACTCCGCTTTGGGCCGCCGCCACCGCCGCTTCTACTTCCGGCCCCGCCGCGGAAGAAGAGGAAGACCAGTTCCGCCGCGCGCCGGACGTGACGTCATACACACTCCCCCCGCCCACCGCGCCCTTAACCCCACCTCTCAAATCTAAGAATGGAAATGAGCTCAAGGAACTGGATGTTGGCAATGTGCAGGCGGAAGTTACTGTGGGCCGAGCCAATGGGCGCTGTGAGGCTGTTAGAGACCCCTGCCCGGTTCCCAGTCTCACTTGGGGAAGCTGAAGCTGAGCCGCCTCGGCCTCATAAGTTTATGTTACACACCCTTGTTTGTTTTAGTCGGCCTCCCCGGTTCCACCCCGAGGGATGGTATTTTGTCTTATCACCCTTACAGCACCGACATTACATAGAACACGGCCTGGCACAGTAGGTATGCACAGCCATGTGTTCAATGGATGAAGGAATCCCGGAGAAATCTCTGCCATGGAGGGCTTCTGAAGTTAGAAGCAGAAAGGAGTCTGTCTACCCCACACCGTGCCTATCTATACCCAGTCAACATGCCCTCTCAGATTCTGGAATGGTCCCCTTGACAGCCTTCAGTTGCTTTTTATTTTCTGCAAGTTTTATTCCTTTTTTAAAAGGCGTAAACTGGCTCAAAGAGGCCTGTGGTTGCATAGCTAAGAATCTTGGGTTTGAATCAAGATTGAAACTTGAACCCAGGAAAGCTGTGTTCTTGATTTTCCTGTCACGTTTTCTGGAATTCACTGTCCCAAACGTCATTTGAAGTCCTCTGCTTGCATAGTCTCTTTTGCTGCAGACAGAGGAAGCAATTTGTCTTTAAGCAAATTTCATGGTGCCTGAGCCTTTGCATTTGCTGCTCTTGGAATTTTTTTTTTTTTTCCTGTCTTCTATTGATCTTCAATTTTAACTTGCTATACTTCAGATTTTGAGTTGAGGTAAAAGTTTGAAGGGGCATGAGGAATGGGTTTGGTTTTGAATGTAAGCAACAAATGCAAATGTGCAAAGAGAAGGAAAAGAGTCAAGTTCTTAAATTTCTAGAATGTCCTGGTAAATCAGTTCGATGTAGAACTCTACAGGACTCAATAGGTCTAAAGAGATTAGAGGGTCGAGATTTTTTTTTCTCAAAAGGAGTTCAGATAGTAAGAATCTTTATCAGGAATATGGGGTTGTGACTGATCTTTAATGACTGGGAAGACCTGGTGTAGTTATTGCTCTACGCCAAGCTGGGTGATAGGGAAAGGGTGCAAGGCACAGGCACAGCATTAAGTGCAGGGCCTTCATTCTGGTGTCATGGACTGCAGGCTAGAGGCTCAGTTCTTAATATGGAACAGTTCTGTGTGGGCACAGGAGGAGGGTACTGGAGAGAGGATTTCAGATTCTTCAAGGGGATCCACAACCCAAAGGAGACTAAGAAGCCAGTTCTGTTCCTGAGATGGATCATCTCACCAGCGTACATGGAAGACATACACATTAATAATCTTGTTTCTATCAAGGAACAGCAGGATCTTGGCAACAGAGCCTGAGGCATAAATGTGGAATAACCACACCTACTCACATAGAACACTGAGTGCCTCACAGCACTCAGGAAATGCTGGTTTTGTCAGTGGCTGTCTGTGTCACAGGCACCTTCCACACCTGAGTTCTGGGTCTAAAAGTGAGGCCAACCCTGCAGCCTCCTAAGACTAGCAGTCACAAATGTATTCCCTAACTGTGAGCCCTATTAGGTGCTACTCATGGAAGGAAGCAGAAAAAGAAATTCACAGGCTCGTTCTTCTCTTGAAGTCCTGGGCAAGTATTAAACAAAGCAGGACGGTCCTGACCCACCCCCTTCACTCTTTTCCTGCCCAGGAAGGAAGAGCACAATGGTTCTTTCTTCCAGGTTCTTCCACCGCACCTGGCCCTCCCCGCCCCAAACACTACAAACATGAACAGACGCCCTCTTAAATAGTTGTTTATTGGCAGTGGGCTGGAAAGGGTGACGGAGTTAGCACACACAGACAACAACACACGCCACTGTCACGAGGGAGGCAAGAGTGATGGGAAAGAGCAGCCTGGAGCCTGGCATGTGGCCCCCTCTTTGAGAATAGTGTGGGAGGGGGCAGGGTCTGGAGTGTTGAGGGGCAGCCTTATAACACCTCTCCTCAGTAGGCGTGGTTAGAGACAAAGAGGGACTCGCTGGCTGCAGCCCCAGTCTGACCACTTGGAGTGTACTTTCCTTGGCAGGCGAGGCTGTTGGCCTGAGAAGGGAGAAGAGCCCAAGTTAGAGGTTTCTTCTCAGAATCCAGTCCAATGCCCAGCCCCTCCTGGTTCAGCCTTACCAGGGCTCGCTTGACATACTCCTCCTGGGCAGCCTTCAAGTTCTCCTTCTTTCCACCCCACGCCTTCAGGGCAGAAGCCTGCAGGGCTCGGCCATAGGAGAAGGTTAGGGCCCATGGCTTCAGCAGGGGGCACTTGTTGATGGCATTGAGGTTGATTGATGCCTCCTCCTCGCTCTGACCTCCAGAGAGGAAGGTGATCCCTATGGAACCAGGTGTGAAATGGGGCAGGGGTTGTAGTCAGAAACCCAAGGGACTGGTAGGAGCCCCTAGAAGTTGACCTGGAAATCAGACCAAATGCACAGAATGATTATGGGTACAGTTCATCCATATCTCACCAGTGACAGCTGGGGGCACTGTGCGGCGCAGTGCAGTGACAGTTGCCATGGCAATCTCCTCATTAGAAAATTTCTGGGTGCAGGCATGGCCTGGGGTTACCATATTAGGCTTCAGCAAGGTGCCTTCCAGGTAAATGTGGTGGTCGCTCAGAGCCTTGTAGACAGCAGCCAGCACCTAGCGCAGGGTGGGACCAAAGTGGGGTAGAGTGACGGGGACGGGTCAGTCCCGGCCCACCACACTGCCCAGCTAGGCAACCTACCTTCTCGGTGACATACTGACAGCGCTTCAAGTCATGGTCTCCATCGGGGAGGATCTCAGGCTCCACGATGGGCACGATGCCATTCTGCAGGGTGAGGGACAGGGTAGCCATGAGGCCTTCTAATTGAGGCCCCACCGACAGCCAGCTCTCAGGTCTCCAGGGACATGGGCAAAGATCTTATCTCCGTGATGATAGAGGCACATGGCTTCAAAGCCCTGACTGCAGGAGCTATGATCTCCTCAG
The DNA here is from genome assembly GCA_004363575.1 of Solenodon paradoxus. Classification (NCBI taxonomy): domain Eukaryota; kingdom Metazoa; phylum Chordata; class Mammalia; order Eulipotyphla; family Solenodontidae; genus Solenodon; species Solenodon paradoxus. The sequence goes on from RJWH01006246.1 coordinate 37,344, forward strand.
AGCCACCTACGTATTCCCCAGTCTGCCCGTCTGCCTCAGCCCTCATGTGTTTTCCAGGGGCAGGCCTTATGCTTGATGAGGATCTGCAACAGTTGCCTTGGGAGAGGAGGGTATCCTGGCAAGCAGATGGCAGGCTAGCTGACACCAGAGCCAAATGAGAGGAGAGGCAGCCAATAGGGGAACTGCAGGCCCACCTGCTGGCAGATGCTGGCATAACGGGCCAGAACGTTGGCATTTTCCATGATGGCAAGAGCTGAGGGGGTGTGTTCCCCAATCTTCAGCACACAGCGCCACTTGGCGAAGTCAGCTCCGTCCTTCTTGTACTGGGCACAGCGCTCAGACAGCCCATCCAGCCCTGAAGAAGGGACAGAGGCGTTAGCGTATGGTAGAGGAGGCGAGCAGATGGCTTACATTCACCCTGAGCACTCAGATGGGTAACAACTTGAGTCACTAGGGTTGGAAAAGCACGGGGTCAAGGAGTTCTTACCTTGGGTGGTGGTCTCGCCATTTGTCCCCGCCAGGGGCACCACGCCCTTGTCTACCTATCGAGAGTGCAGACCAACAGCATAAGATAGGAAATGCTCCCTGTCCCCTTTCCTCCTCTGCCAATCTGCCCCCCAGCTCTGCTTAACCTCTCAAGTGGCATCTCATAGTTTTCAAATGTTTTCCCTTAGTTACAGTATCTTATCCTACGAGGGAGAATTCGTGGGGCACTATGTGCCAGGGATCCTGGGATTCTACCACACAGGAGCTCTACCAGCACCATACTCCACTGTCTCGAGCTTCGGTTTTTTGCATCTGGACAAGAAAGCAAGTGCCTTGCTCTTAGAATCACAGGGGTAAAAAATGCCAAGCAAGTCCCGGAAGTTTCTGGTTTTCCTCACATACTTTGGAGGTGGACCCAGGGTGGACGTCAGCCGGCTCACCAGTCTCCCAACCCACTGTTATCGCTTCTCCTATCTCCCGGCTTCTTCCCCAGACCCATCATAGATCTCACTTCCTGAGGACCAGTCCCTCACCTTGATACCCACAACACCGCCCTTGGATTTGATAACTTGGGGAAAGGGACGCCCATCATCTGCCTTCTGGTAGAGCGTTTCATGGAAGAGGATGACGCCCCCAATGCAGGGATTCACACGGTCGTCAGCGGTCAGCAGCAGCTGGCGGTAGAAGCGCCGGTTCTCCTCGGTGTTCTCAGTGCCAATGGACTGCAGGCGTTTGGCAATGCTCCCTGGAGTGGAGCAACATATAGGAATGGGGGATCCAGCCTGTCATCCCAACCCTGGGCTCTCCTCCCAGTGTGTCCTGCCCGCACCAGTGGACTCATCTGCAGCCAGGATGCCCTTGCCCGGAGCCACAATGCGGTGAGCGATGTCAGACAGCTCCTTCTTTTGCTCCGGGGTCAGCGCTGGGTATTGGTACGGCATGGCGCTGGTCAGGTCCTGCGCAGAGGGGAGAGAAGGGAGAGAGCTGATTAGCTTGGTTTCACCGTGGTCTTCCAAAGAGCAGGGCCCCTTGTCTGGAGGTCAGGACAGAGGTTCCCTACGTCCCCTGCCCCACACCCAGCAGGTCCTGGGGAACTTCCTGTCCCTACCTCTCCCCTGAACCCGACTTCCCTATTCTAGGCCTGCCTCCGGTACCTTTCCTAACTCTCTTTGTTGCTGGGTGCTGCCCAGCTGAGGGTGGGGCTGCACACTGGCATCTGGGGTAAGGGAATAAGCCAGAGCCATGGACAGGTGGGTCATGTAGAAGCTGGACCCTTCTGGCTTGCGCCTTGCCATGGGGTCACCTTGCCTAGAAGCAAAACCGAATCAGAGTATGTTAGAATTTAGAGGTCATGCAAAAGCAGAGGGCCCAACCCCCATATCTGAAAGGACCCAGGGAGAGAGGTCTGTTTCAAGCCACACATTAACCCAAGGACCAGATTTGAGATTAGAACCCAGATCTTCTGACTGTCATGGGGTTTAGGGTTTGGAGGTAGGTTTCCTTCCAGTCCCAGGATCCCAGGGCTGGCCCAGGCTCCAAAGTCTCAAGGACATCTCAAGGTCAGGCTTCTCCTCCAAGGGCTGGGTGAGGGTGTTTGGAAAGGGTGTTAGGAAAATGTAGGGGAGGAACCGCACGCCCAGGCAAAGGAAGCCCAGCCCTTGGTGGAAGAAAGAGGTAAGGTTTGCCATTCTCACTGCTCATACAGGGTAAGAGAATGTGGAGAGGCAAGCGCCCCACCCTTCCCGGAAAACTGCTCCTGTCTGCTCCTTGGCTGCAGCTGTTCCAGGCTCAGAATCAAGGTCACGCAATAAGGAAAGACAGGCAAAGTATTAACAGAGCATCAGGTGCTGCCAAGGGGTTTCCCCTCCTCACCAGGGTCGCCAGTCACCTAGGTCAGGGACCAACCACCCATTTTCGGGAACCCTGAGCTAGTAAATGAATCGGCCTCTCGCCTCGCTTCCCCTTAGGATCCCCGAAGAGGCAAAGGGGCCATATCCTTTGTCCCAGGGGTCCCAGCCAGGAGAGAGGAGGGGAACTGGCCCTCCAACTCCTTCTATTTCCTCCCCGCCATGACTCAGCCTGCCGAGCTGCCGCTACATGCGCAGCGAGCCGAGGGAGCTCAACCTGGAGAGGGCTGGGGACTCTGGCTTGGGAGCAGGTATGTATGTGGTGTGTGTAGGGGTGGCGAGATGCTGGAACCGGGTGGGGAGTTCCGCGCCGTTGCCGACCCACCACTGCCCCCAAGATCTTTCTCTAACGTCCTTGACCTTCGCCTGTGGCAATGGGCGCTCACCTGGCACCGGAGAGGGTGGGTTTGCGGGGTGCAGCGGTAGAGGGCGGCGGGCTGGCGAGTGGACTGAGGGAACGATGGCGGCAGTCGTCACCAGAACCTGGTTCTGCGGCGCGTTCCAAGACGAACGCAGCCGATTCTGCTCCCGAGGGGGCGGTGCAGGGGGCGGGCTGGAGTGGGTGGTGCGGGACTTATAAAGGCAACGCTCCACCCTCCGCCCGGGTTTCCTAAGCTGGGGACAGGAGGTGCCCCGGGGTCCTATCGCAAGCCAGGAACTGTGGGAGGGGCGGGGCTGGGGCGGGACGGCGCAGAGAAAACACGACCCCGCCCCATCCCCATCGGACGTGACTCGGGCCACATACCGCGGGTCGCTCGGGCCTACCCCGGTCTCCCTTTCCCCCCGCCATGCGCGCGCTGGGGTATCGTGACTCAGCCGATTTTTTGGCATTGGAAGCAGTGGGGATCGGGCCGGGGGAAAAGCCAGGAAAGACGGAGGCTCAGCTGCGCCTCCCAGGCCCAGCGCTGCCCAGCGGCCCGGGCAGCCCCAGCTTCCGGCCTGCGTGTGTCACTTTGTAACAGAACCCCGAGACCGGTGCTGCCTCGCCCGCAGGCCTGACTGACTGGCTCTGGGGCGCGGGGCCCAGCCCTCCCAGTGTGGCTAGCTCTGGCGTTAGAGAGGCGGCGAGTCGACGCAAAGTGGAAGCCGGCAGCCTGGGCTGCTGGGGGCGGAGGCGAGGCACAGGGGTTAAGGGCGTAGGCCCGGTGGGTGCGCACGCGGCCGCGCGCTGGGTCAGACTCGACCTGGGCAGGCCAGCCTGACTTGCGCACGCGCTTCCACTTGGCCAGGTCTGGCGCCCACTGGCCTGAAGTTCTGAGGTCAGGGTCTGTACAGTAAGCCAGACCCCGTAGGGACTTTGCCGACCATGTCTGGAGGAGTGTGGCCGGAGTACCTGCTGTCGTCTCCTTTACACCTTGACCTCGCTCGCCAAAATAAAATCCCTCCCGGTAAGCTAGTCAGCTTCCCTGATACCGTTTGAACCCCCAACCTTACTGGCCAGGTCTCCTCTCTTTACCCCCAACCCGCACCCGGCTCCATCTTGCTGGCACCCACCTGCACGGAGGCTGAAGGAGCCGCAGAGCCTGGTCAGCAGCGAGTGAGCCAGGCTGCACCCTGGCCTGGTTATAAGGCAGCTCTTGCCCTCCCCCCAACCAATGTTCCCCGACCTTCTCCAGTGACCCCTGCCCTTTCTTTGCTGCAGATCCCCTGGCAGGGGCCTATATTTAGGGAAACTTGAAGCCCCTGACATTCTTGCCAGCATGGGGCCCAAAGTGAGGGAGAAGGGAGGGAGCAGCAGGCCTGCCCTATTTTGGGGGTGGGGGGAGGGTCCCCTGCCCACTCACCAGTACTTCAGAGGCAATTTCTTCCTTGGGAATCCAGACTGAGGACCTCAAAGGTTGTCAAGAGAAATAAATCTTTGGATGGGATCTGTGCAGAGGGGAGGAGGGGTCAGGGGATTCAGATTGCCTGGCCCTCCCTACCTTCTTCAATCCCTCCCTCCTCTGACACCCGGCCCTCTTGGCTTAGCAACGACTCTTGCGATCCTCTGGAGCCCATTTCATTAGAGGGAAAGCAGATGCCGGCACTACAGTCACACCTCAAAATAACCAAAAAATCATGGATGGATTATGGCTAGGGTACCCCTCAATCCTGATGCCCAGATTCTTCACATAATGCTGTTGGGTGAGTGGTGTCCCCTATCCTCACCTTCAAATATAAAAGTCTACTCAGGGGAGGGTATGTGGAGGGCAGGGGCACCTCACAGAGCAGTAGCCCCTCTGTCTTCCTGCCCTTCAAAGGGTTCTCCAAGCCCTACAGAGCCAGCCTCTCCACTGCTGATTCCCAGACCCGTGATCTGGGCAGGCCATTTGTGGTTTCACTGGTCTGGAGAAAGGTGTCCTGAGGCCTCTCAGGGAAGGCGTCATGTGGGCCCTGGGGGCTGGCCGCTCCCCAAGGGACAGGGACTCAGGGTCCTCATCGCAGCTTGATCTCAAAGCAGAGACAGTTGAGGCTCTGGCAGTCAGGAAGCTGGCAGGCACAGGCACAGTCACAGAGTGGGCAGCAGCCAGGGCAGCGGGGGGCCCAGCCCTGAGGGAGAGAAGAGTGAGGAGGTGGGTGGGAAGAAGGGGAACCCAAGTCCGAAGCTGTTCCCAGAGAGGCCTGAGAAGTCCCACCTACCGGGTGGAAAAGAGGCCATCGATCTGCCACCATTCTGAGAACAAAGCAGTTCCCCATGCTGTTGAGAAATCAGCAAGGAGGTAAAGCCCCAAACAGCTGAGTTCAGGAGCTGGAGGGATTCTTCCCTTCTCCCCATTTTGTAGGTGAGGAGACTGAGGACCAGAGAGCAACTGGCCCTGGTCCTCTGCTAAAATTCCTAGGGCGTAGCTCAAGATCATTCTACGACATCTTCGGAGCCCCGTGCAATTGCAAGTTGGTAGACAGGGAAAGTACACATTTTCTCTCCATAATGAAAACATCTAACTGGTTTTGTGAATTTCTTTCTTGGCATGAGACCAACGATCTCATTCATTTCTGAGCACCTAATTCTGTGCAATGTACAATCTACATTCATAAAAACAACTAGAGTTTTCTTTGAATGTGGTAATTTGCATAGTGAAACATTTTTAATGTTCTAAAAAGAGATACATTGTTGAATTGTCATACCCTTGAGTACACAAGAGTAATGGAGGATCAGAGAAGGGATTAGATTGCCCAAAGGAATACAACTAGGGAATGATACTGGGATGGACCTGGGCCTGCCTGTTTCTAGTCCCTGGAGTCCATTCCAGCCCACGGCCTCTTGGGGCCAGGAATATCAGCCTCTTTCTGCATCTGCAAAGGCAGGAATGGTTCATCTCATGTCTCCACAGAGCTAGCACAGGGATTCAAGCTCAACAATGAATGGATAAACCAAAGCATGTAATTTTCCTTCTTTAGGCAAAGAAGAAAGAAGAGGGCTTCTTAGCTCCCAGGGAAATAGGAACAGCTTGTCCTTAGAGACAGAGGGGAAGAAGTAGCTTTCTCGAACCCACTGCTCTCTTGCAGGGAGATGGGGTGATCTCCAATTGCTCCAGGCATGGACTGGAGTCAGGACGAGTGGCTGAAGTGGGACACACCCAGGATGTGTGACAGAAGGTTGGCTCCTTCAGGTTCAGGGCAGAGCTAGTGACAGTCACAGTTGCACTACTTAGACACAGGGCCAAGCCAGGAATAGGGGAATGACCTTTTGAACAGCTGCGGTTTCGGGGTGTGGTGTCAGATGACTGGTGAGATCAGATGTCACTAGGGGCTCCAGACAGGAGCAGGAATAGAGAGAGAGGGGTCTGAATTGGACTGGTGTTGCTGCAAATGAATTTGTTTCTCAGGGAGGATGCTAGAAACATCACGGTGAAAGGGAGAGAGCGAAGTGACTCCCTTATGTTTGAGGAGGGTGCAGATGGGCATCTATGGCGAGTCCCAGTCTGGGGATAAAGTCACCTCTCTGGGTGTTTGGAGGACCACACCATCATTCTGTGCTCAGAAATGGTGCCTGGGAGAGGTTCCACTGCCCTCACCTCAGAGGATATTAAAAGCATTTCTTGGCTCTGTTCACTGGAAGGGTTGGTCTAGTCATTAATAACTAGCTAATGGATTTCTCAACTCTCACAGGCAGCCATGTGGCTTCTGCAAAGAATCTGCTGTTTAAGTACATTAAAGAAAGACTCCACAAGACTGTTAATCCCTGTGTTTCTAGGCCCTGCAGTTTTTCACTCTGATTTCTTTCACTGATTTTATGAAGGCCAGCCATCTTTCCTGCTTAGAGTGCAGTCCCAGATTTAGCAAATTCAGGTTTTGATTCTCAGTTTGTTTCTAAAACAATGATAACACCTACTTCATAGGGTCATTATGGAGAATCAGTGGAAAGAAAGGAAACACAATACTTGGTACATCATGAGCGTCAGTAAAAGAGAGTGATTCTTGTCATCATAGCTCTTTTTCCTTTCGTGATAGTTTTTGACTCTGGTGTGCATCAGAATCACTTGAGCACTTGTTAAAAATTTGGCAAATTCCAATACCATCCCAGATCTGTTGACACTACACTACATTACATAATTCCTCACACTCTATTAGAATTGCCTACTTATTTCTCTGTCCTTGACCAGAATGCGAGCCCTGTGAAGGCTGGGATGATGTCTGTTTTGTCTCCTTTGACCTGGGAAAGTCCTGCGCTTCAACAATGATCCCATAAGTCTACGGTAAATGAAGAAATAAGTGAATGAATTCCATCCTTACGACCTGCCTGTGAAAGAGGCAGAAAAGGCAGGTTTTTTCCCCACAAAGAGGAAAAGAAACCCAGATTTGTGTCCTGGCCCAGGTCTCAGGGAAATCACTCAAGCTTCTGCAAGCCTGTTTCTACAACTGTGAAGTAGGCAAGGCCTTTGTAATATTTGTGGTTTTACTGCTACTAAGGACACTGTAGAATAGAGAAAATTTCATGTACTTTATAGGCATACAACTCAGTGACAGAATGAACCACTTCATTCCCCTGCATTAAGGCGATAAAAACACCTGTCTGCATGTAAAGGCCTAGATAGGTGGCCAAGGTGTGATATCAAGTGAAAAGGGACAAGTAGTGATGAAATAGTATATGTGACATGACCCCATTTTTGGCAGAGAGCGAAATACAGCAGTGACAGTACTGGACACTAGTACATGTGGGACATACACAAAATGTAGCAGCTTAGGTTACAGACTCAGTTTATAGTGACTTGTACTTTGTGTTTCTGCATGTATGCTTTGTAAACAATGCCTTTTAAATGAGAAAAAAATATATACGGGTCTTTTTTAAAAAACCCAGCTCTCTGAGACGTTGAGGAAGAAGAACAATATCAATTAAGTGGCGTAGTATCTGGACTATAGTATTTACGCAATGACAGAAATTTGTGAGAGGGGCTCCGTTTCTCTTTCAACGACCATTTTCAGAAGTGATTATGAACCCTCTCTCTTATACACATCACTTTCTTCCGTGTAGCTTTCCCCACCAGCAGTGATCTGATAGGTGGTCTGTGCTGGGCTATCTCCACCTGACCCAGTCCCTGGAACTGAGCCTGGCCTAGAGGGGCTCAGTAAAGAATGTTGCTGAGCAAAAACATGCATGCACAGATGGCACCTAGATGGGACTCAGAAGGCCAGGGAACAGAAGGAGAACTCACGGCTTCGGTGGGCTGGGGGCAGCAGGCATCCAGGTAGTGGGCCGGGCTGGGCAGAGGGAACTCGCAGGCTTCTGCACAGGTCCAACAGAAGTCTTGGGGCCTGGAGGCACCTTGCTTTCTGCAGGGGGAGCTGCAGTCTGTGCAGCAGCCCTGGGCCTAGAAGATGGCAGGGCTCAGGATCTGGACCAGGCGGCAGATAGGGACCACCAAGACTCGGGTTCGGGGAGGAGACCAGAAGATTCCCATTGGGACAGGAGAGGAGGGACTCCCTGGACCCAGTAAAGGGAAGGATGTGGGCAGCAGAGAGCAAAGGAGTCTCCAGGTCTGAGCCTGCAGGTGAAGAGCTGGCTCCTCTTCCCTGGTGCCCACCCTTCAGCCCCCCCAGGCCCCTCACCAGCAGGCAGTGCCTGGTCAGCAGTACCAGGCCCAGCAGCAACAAATAGATGCCCACAGCGATGAAGACGATGGCAGGGGTGGGAAGCAGCAGGGAAGGACTGCCTACAGGAGCCGGGGTTGGATTCCAGGGGCTAGAGGAGGCCTGGATGAGCACAGGGAAGGGTGACAAGGACATAGGGAGGGGCTGCAGGAACACAAATACCAGCAGGAATAGAGGTGGCTGGGAAAAGAGGAGGAACCGGCACCAAATGGTGGAGAGTCAATAGGACTATATTCTCTAGTCCCCTAAACCTCCCCCCTACCCCGCATCCACATTTCCAGTGTCACAAAACACTCTTGGTCATTCTAGACTTTTTGAAAACTTCCTGACCTTGCTTTCAGAATGCCTCTCCAGACAAGTCTATTGTCCCCAATTGGCTGCCACTACTTTACCATCCCTGGCCTGTCTTCCCACCGGCCCCTTCCTGCACCACCTGCCCTTGGATCCATCATTGGCTCCCAGACTCAGTCCAAACTTACCTCGGTGACAAAGGCCCCAATCTAGTGCTGCGGACGCTCCCTCCTCCCTACCACAGCCACACACTCCGGAGTCCTGCGGGCTCCCCAAATGCCCCCATCCTCTCTTTCCCACTCCGAGGTCTCTACCCATGCTAGTCCCTCTGCCAGGAGCGACTTTTCTCCTCCAGCACTTGGCAAACTCCTCATCTTGCCAAAAAGAGTGGGAACGTCCCTTCCCGCAGGAAGTCCATTCCTGGTACTCTTTCTCACGATTTTGTCCTGAGCTGGAAGGGTGTATGTGGTGTAAAGGGCCCGGTCTGCAGTCTGGGCTCGAAGGCAGGCAAAGTCAGGGTGAATTTAGGGGCCGCGCCAGAGCAGGGTGAGGGGCCTAGGACTCACATCCATGGTCCATGGGGCGGGCCAGCGCCAGTCAGCCAGGAGCTGCTGAGGAGAGAAAGCCCTGGTCTCAGAGGCTGGAAGGGGCCCCTGGCTGGGGTGCCCACTCTTCTATTTCTTGTTTGGGGAAACTAAGGTCCAACAGTTGGTCCTGGTCCAGACAGTGGGGACTGGGGGTCTGGGCGTTCGGGGCGGAGCCTCCCTTGCAGGCCCCGGCGCGATCCAGGCCCCACCTCTCTGCTGTCCCCACCCCTCAGGCTCTCCCACCGACCTATGCCAGCACCTTCACCCCAGGGGCCGCGGGCAGTTCGCGGACTCCGCGCCACACTCGGTTCAATCTGTGGCGGCGGCTGCAAAGCCCCGAAGCCTCCCGCCGCTTCTTGCGGTTGCCAAGGAGATGAGAGCGTCGTTTCTACGGCGGCCGCCGAGGCCCAAAACTCCTCCCGCCTCGCCTTTCCCGAGGGATCCCGGGTGGTCACTGGCTCTTCTTAGCAGCGATCCTCGCGACTTTTCCGCGATTACTGAACGGAAATGGAGAGTTCCCGCCGCTACCCGCCTGGGTCCGATCCTCTTCCTGTGCTGGGTCCTGCGACGGAAACACTGGACCCCGTTACCCCCACCAACTTCGAGCGAGTCGCTAAGCCACTGAGTCCATGTCTTCATCACAAGGATAGGGTAACAATCAAAGCTACTTGTTCATTGGATGGAATGTTCGTGGATATTTTTTTTAACTTGACCCCACTTCTTTTTACAGACAGTGCCCTAATTTGACTTCACCTTCTGGTCTCTTCAGCCTTCACTTCGCTGCCCCACCCACATCAGATCTTGTTTCTTTTCTATTTTTAAATCTCCAAAGGCTCCCGCACGGACTCCAGGATAAAGCTGACTGCCAACACTTTCACTCTGGAACCCGCCTGTCTTCCATTTATTCATTTCACAACATAACCCACCGAGTGCCAAGCACCGCACAAGGTTTCCTACAGAAAATAAGGCAGACAAATGTCTTGCTCCCGGTTGTTTAAATTTCACTAGGGGTGGCGCGCTCTGGTGGAGTAGCAGTTAGGTCCTCCTCTGGCTGAGCGCACCTCACGCACACCCAAAGACCCGGGTTCATGTCCTGGGCTGGAGGGGGGCCGTGAATAACCAAGATGAAAAACTAAATACAAATAAATTTAAAAGCTTTGCCTGCTCTCTTCCTGCCTGCCTGCCTACTCACCTTCATTCCTGACTGCACCTTTCCTTTAAAAATATAAATTCCATGAGAGGAGGGGATCATATACTACGTAAGCAACATTATCTTGTGCCTCATTCCTTCTTTCAAGGCCTCATCACAGAAGATTCCTGAACCAGCACCCGGGGTTTCACAGCCCCACACTTTTGCAGATCCTGTTTCCTCGCGTCTTCCCCTGTTTTCCCTTGATGGAATCCTTCTCCATTCTTATCAAACCTTTGTTCAGTTTTGCCTCTGGGACCTTCCTGTCAACCTCAGGATACAGTATATAGCATGTTGAGTATAAACTGGGATTGAGCACTGATCACAAGTATTTGAATTCTCCGTGGGGTGCCTAGCTCCCCAGCTAGTGCCTGCATCTGATTTGTCTCCATTTCCCAAGACTTAGCACTTGACCTGGCTTGGGCAGCCTCCACTGATTCTGTGAATGAAAGTGTAATCCACCAATAAAGTTCCATTGTTGTTGTCCAGATGCCCTTGATTTTTCAGGCACTCAGACCTCCCCACCCCACTGTCACTCCTGACCTTTTTGCACACATATGCACACACACATGCATACACACATGCACACATGTGCACATAGACAGAAGCACATCTTCCCCATGGAGGCTGCAGACTTCATACCTGATCGCTGCATTCTGGCATTTTCTCTTGAGAGCAGTGCTGCCTTACACCACCTTTTGTCCTTCACCCCCACGTTCTTCATCACAGTTGCTGCCCCTGGGGAAGTCCTACCATGAAGCAGTCACAAAAATTGCCAGGGCCTCTATCTCTGGGTCTCAGATCTCCCCTCCCACCTTCAACCATGCTCAGGAGTTCTCATCCACCTCCTGCCACCCCCAAGCCTCTCAGAGAGGGCATCAAGCCCTGCAAACAAGAGACGAGCTGTCGCCAATATCACCGTCATTGATCATAAGCCAGACAGATTGCCTTTGTGGGGCTGTCTTGTCTATCATCTTTGCAGAATCCCGAGGCCCACTGTGAAGCCAGTTCCCACCTCAGCCCTGGGAAAGGCCTCATGAGACACATATGCCCTCCCTCTCTTCAGCTTCTGCCAATAGAGACGTCAGCCTTGGCAAGGTGTCTGGCCATGTCCAGAGCCCGCAGCAGTCAGACTTACTGCTGATGGTATTTGGTTCCTACCATGGGCTCATACATTATGCAGGAGAGTGGACAGCACACCAGGCCTGCTCGGTGAGGAAGACACCCCAGTTTGCAAAGGCCCCACTTATACCCACATGGCACCATTTATTGGAGGCAGGGAGAAATCGTGTTCCCAAAGGCTGGATAACAAGTAGGTCCCTCTCTGCCTGAAGTTCAAAGTTGGAGATATCAGATACTATCACCTGCAGAGCTGCACTGCCCCTGGGAAGGAGAGAAAGATTCGGTACTTCCCATCATTATGGGGTAGGTGGGAAACCTTCCCATCATTATGGGGTAGGTGGGGTGCAAAGATGAAAGAAGCCTCAACAGGCCTGGCTGTGGCCGTGGAGAGAGCATCCAGTAGTTCTGTTTTGACCTGCTACGTTAGTCCCTCCTGTGGACATCAGACAATATAGCCTCCCAGAGACTCAGAGGAGGCTCACAGTCTCCTTACGAAAATGCGAGGCCTGTGCTTAGGTAATTACCCTGGGAGAACAAGCAGCTAAGCTAGACTGAACTCAAACAAATGTCAATAGAGACCTCTTTATCTTATTTAATCCTGGCAGCAGATCCGAGTGACAGGAACCATTATTTCCATTTTCTAGATGGAAAAGAATGATGACCCGGGTGAGAGAGAACTTTAGAACAAGATCTGTCGTGAATTCCAGTTCTGTCACCATGTGTCATGTGACCTTGAGCAAGTCAGTTGGCTTTTCTGAACCTCAGTCTTCCTTGTCTGGAAAATGGGGATTACATGAGACTCTGCAGGATTGCTGCAATTAGAGAAAATATTTGTAGGGTACCTGGCATAGGACTCCTTAAAAAACACAGTGACGGTGCACCCTGGTGGAGTAGCGGTTTGGTCTGCCACCTTGGAACAAGCCAGATGAACAACTAAATAAATAAAAATGCATAAAATTCTTCTTCTTCCTCCTCTCTCTGCCTGCCTGCCTCTCTGCTCTCCTTCATTCTCGCCTGTACCACTCCATTAAAAAATAATAAGATTAATGACTATGAATGAATAACACAATGAATATTTACACAGTGCCACACAGGGACAGTGCTTCCCACACCTTTCACTCACTCTGTCATCTGCTCTGTCATCCCAGCAGCCCTGTACAGGGGGAAAACACTATTGTCCCCATTTTCTAGACAAGAAGCTCAAAGCTCAGGGCAGTTAAATCACCTGCACAAGCCCTCTTGAGTCGTGAGAGACAGAACCAGGCAATGAGACTTTGTGTGTGTACAACCGGACTCAGAGAGGTTCTGACACTTGATCAAGGTCACACAGCCAATCTATGGCAGAAAGGGGGGGCCGGCGTGCTCTGGTGGCCTAGCAGATAAGACCACTGACACAGTCCACATACATCCCAAGGACTCAGGTTCAAAACCGCGGGTGGGGGGGACAACAACCAAGATGAACAACTAAATAAAGTAAATAAATGCTTCTTACTCCTCTCTTTTCCTGTCTGCCTGCTCACCTTCATTCCTGCTTACATCTTTCCTTAAAAAAAAAAAGAGGGTGAGGGATGAGGGTGGCCTGGCTTTCTGACTGCAACTCAACGCTGGTGCCCCTCTGTTTCTTCTGTGGTGCGGAAATGAGTGGGACCGACTGGCTCAGAAGAAAACCAAAGCTGGGCTAGCTGCAAAGAGCACTGAATAATAAATGCCCTGGCACGCTGGCCAGGGCTCTCCCCAGCACCGGTGGGGCGAACTGAACCTTCCCTGGGTATCATGTGGGAAACAGCCGCTTCTGGGTGCTTATTGTTTACTTACTCACACCGGGAAGGTATGACTTCCGCACACTCGCAGGCAGCACCAGGCGAAACGCAGCGTCGCAGGAGCCTTTGGACCAAGAAGCCTGAAGTAGCAGAAATGGTAAAGGATGACCCCTGAGGCCAGTCTGTGAGGACCAGAGGGGCAACTCCCCTGGGGACCAGGCTGGGGAGGGAGACCGGGGTGCCTGCGGGTCAGGGAGCACACCCCTGGCCGCCCCACTTCTTCCACTGGGATCTTCAGACCGGAGAACACCCAGGGCAGGGACCACGGCAGGTGGAGGACATCCCCACCGGCTTGGCTGTGGGGCCGCAGCCTTCAAGTAGGCGCATGCGCACACCCGCGGAACAGACTTCCAATTCCCTTTCAACACTTGTCATTACTCCCGGAGAAAATCTCCGTTTTGTTGCCAGAAGCCCTTTAGCACCTCTCCACCCGCGCTTATCTGGTCTTGTCTTTAACAGCGAGCGCAGGCCTCCAGCTCAGAATTCTGAGTATGTGCTAGTCTCTAGCTAGAATGCTCAGCAGTGTTTGCATGTTTTGTATTTGTTTGTTACCTTCTATTTACAACAAGCTATACTGATTTTCTATTTTGGGAATGATAGAAAGTTTCTTTCCAAGTACATGGCTAAAAGTAGGTACTCTGAAAATCAGACTATTCCCTTCTAATCCCAGCTGTGCTGTCTATAACCTGTGTGACCTTGGGCAGGTGGCACCACCTCTCTGTGCCTCAATTCCCTCATCTGTAAAGGGGAACGAGGGCACCTTCCTCTTAGGTTACTGTGAGGATTGCTAGTTAGTATATGTTAAGAGTAAAGATTGATGCCAAATAGCAAGTAAATGCTATATCAATGTTTGCTATTTTCAGGTCAAGTGGGGGAGGAGGAGCCTGAGGTTTAAAGAAAAATTCTTTGGACCAATCCCACCATTTTCCACATGAAGAAATAAAGCTTTGGAGAAGATAATAAAGACTCTGAGCTAGAATCTTAATAGGTTTCTGAATTCCCAATCCACTTACCGACTACTTTAATTTTTTATAATCAATACAATTTCTCAGCCTTGGCTTATTCATCTGAAAAACGGGATCACCCATCTCTTTGAATGTGAGGGCAGTGTGTGTAAATGTGGCTCAGAAAGTGAGTTGGTATGATGTCTCTAATAAATTCTCAGCAGGGGTAATATCACCCCAAAGGGGACAAAAGTTGATTCTGGGGGGGGGGGCAAAAAAATTACTCTTTTTAATGTATAAGGCACAGGTTATACAGTGTGTCTGTGTTACCAAAATTTCACGAGAGGCGTGTGATTAGGAAACACAATATCTTTACAAAGGTTCCTTAGGGGAGCAATAATGAAAAAAAGTTAAGAAACTGCTCTAAACCAAGGTTTTTCCAACTTAGGTGGTTACCCACAACTGGGTTATGAAATCGACTTAATGGATCATGACCAGAATTTGGTGAAAAAAATGATATAGGAAATGCCACAATGCACCACACGTAGAATCAGTAAGTACTGTGAGAAGTGGTGTGTGTGTGTGTGTGGTGTGCCCTGAGTCATGAAATAAAAGGTATTTTGTGCAGGTCACTGTTAAAAAAAAAAAAAAAAAAAGACTGAAAGCAATTGCTCTAAACCACTATTTTTCCTTTTTTCTCCTCGTCCTTTCTCTGGCACACAAAGCCAACCAACCTTGGACTCTTGCTCTAAAGAGGAAGAAATTGATAAGGAAGGAAAGAAAAGTAGGAGAGTTCAGATTCCAATGAGGGGCGGGACTGCCTTTTCCTGGCTCCAGACTCAGGATTCTGCCCTCCCTCCTCCCCTGTTGGGGGTAAACCACTAGCAGGAGGGGGAAATGCCCCCACTTTGCTGCCCTCCTCACTGCCTCTCCTCTCTGACCCTGGCTCTGCTATTTACCATGCCTGAAGTGCACATGATTTAACTCCTCTGTTCTTCAGTTTTCTCAGATATGAAATTCTCAGATTATTCATAATGTTGTGATACTTAAATGAATGGATGTATATGAAGTATATTAGCATTTCAGAGTCTTGTTTTCATGGGTGTCCATAATAATAGCAGTTAACAGGTCCCAAACCCTGTGTGACAAAAGATTTTAACAAATTACATTCTCCTGCTCTCCCTCCCTCCCTCCCTCCCTCTCTCTCTCTCTCTGTGTATATATAATTATTATGATTATATATTATATATATATATATTAAAGGAAAGGTGCAACAGAAATAAAGGCAAGCAGGCAGGAAAAGAGAGGAGGAAGAAGCATTTTCCATTGTATTTAGTTGTCCATCTTGGTTGTATGCCCTGCCCCAGCCCCAGGACGCAAACCCAGGATGGTGGGATGGATGTGCACCACTGAAGACCCAAGCACTACTCAGCCAGGGCTCACCCACTGTTACCGCTATTTAATCTGCACGGTGAGCCCGCCCTGGGAAATGAGAAGGTGGCAGGGTCGACTCCAGACCGGATACCTGGTTTCAATCCTCAGTTCAATGTCTTTTCATGTTTAAGGGTCACCTATATTATTTCTTTCTTTGTGACTGCATCATCTCCTTTTCAAGCAGGAGCTTTCCTCATAACCCCAGACAATGACTCCCCTCAGAGCGCCAGGGCATGGCTTACATCAGATTGGCCAGGCTTGTAACTGCGAGGGAGGGTGGGAAATGCCATTTTTAAAACAGGCACGTTTCAGGACCCAACAAAATAAAGAAGATGGTGAGAATGGATACTGTTTAGGGATCTAAAAGCCTCATCTTCAACAACCTTATGCTCTTGGTTTAGCCTTCAGTTTTCAGAGGTTCATCCAGAGCAGGGGAACGAAGCAGCTAAAGAAACAAGAACTGTTGACAGAAAGTAGCTTTGAAGTCTGACTGACATGTTTTGTTTCTCGGGATTTTTTTTTTTTTTAACCTTTCTATTCCTCTAGGAAATGAGTTTATGAGTTTTCTATATCTGCTTAACATTATAGAGACTAGTACATTCAGAAAATATGATTGGGGGGGGAAAAAACCCCGACGACCCTACCTTATTCACTTCCTGATTGTGTAGCCTTGGACAAGGTATCAAATAGTTTTGTGCCTCTGTTTTCTCATCTGTAAAATGGGTATAATAGTGCTCTCGATCCACTACACTGTTTTGAGGAAATAGCATGTTTAAAGACTCAGATCAGTATCTGGTCCAAAGTAAATGCTATGTAAGCAGCATTTAATGAGTTGCTTCTCTTATTATCCCAGCTTCACAACTGAGGAATTAAGAGTCACAGAGATAGGCCACCATCATTCAGGGCTTGGAAGAGTCTAAATTTGTTGAACATTTTTTAAAAAGTCCCTGCTTGATATAAATAAAGCACACAACATTTTAAGAGTAGGCCTTGAGAACATTTCCATACTATAGCTACACCTGTGCTCAAGCTCAGCGGTCCCTGGGGTCACTCCCAGGCACTACCTCCCCCAAGATAAATGCCGGTCTGATTTTTCACCCAAGATGTTTTGCCTTCCAAAGGGATATTTGGATACATTTATCCAAACAGTATGTTCCTTTTATTATCCACGGCATCTGAATCTGAAGTTGAGGGTCCTCCCCTACATTGCCATCTTAACTATGAACCTCTACTGCCTTTTTTAAGCAACAGCTACTTACACTGCTCTTACCCGCACTTCGTTCCTCTCTTTCGCCTCTTTCCATTCAATCCCTGTACAGAGGCTGCCCATCAATCTATCAACCAAATCTAATTGGTCAGTTCTGCTAGAAGGCCCCGCCCCACCCCACCAGAGCCAGCCCCCTCGCCGGGAAGCCCATGATAGGCACAGGTGTCAAGAGGTGGGCCAATGGGATAACAGCGTATTCCAAACCGTCCGCCGGCCCACCAATGGCAGGGCGATACCCCCGGCCTCTCCAACTGTCAGAGCCGAGGGGCCCGGGCTGGCCCTGTGCCCTTGCAGTTTGACACCTTCCTGTAACCTGAGAGGGTCCCCTCAAAGCCGCTTAAGGGGTGCAAGATGGCAGGCCCAGACACTCTACATCCCTCCTGGGCCTCCCCCACCCCTCTCCTCCTTAGAATGGAGGGGAGGGGGGTTTTTTGCAGACAAAAATAGTGCCTGTACATATAAATATGTTTTCAGGGTTTCTTCAGTTTCTTTTTCTTTTTCTTTTTTTTAATGGGATACCTTGCTTTAATGGGTTTCATTTTCTTATTCAAGAAATGTTATTTTAAGATTTCAAGTATCTTTACAATTTGAACACACAGCTCCTCCTTTTCTGAGTCCTGGGTGCTGATAAGAACCATCAGCCTCCCTCTCTAGCCTCCACCTTGCCCCTTAGAGGATCTAGGAGAAGGGAAACGTGACACAAAGAGTTTGTGGGGGAGGGGCCAGAGGATGGGATGGGATAGAGTTAAGGAAAAGCAGGCACATCTTTAGGGTAGGGGAAATAGAAGGAAATTTGAGATGTGGGAGGGACTGGGAGGTGCTCCAGGGGTAGCAGGAAAAATTAAATTGTTGGAAAAATTTGGGATGCTCAAAATTGTCCTGGATGGGGGAAATTTAAAAGTTGAGTAAGGAAGGACCTCAAAAAGATTGGGAAGAGCTCTGCCTGGTGAGCTTTGATGGCTCAGATGGATGGATCCTAGGGCCAGTGAGTTATTGGAGTGAGGGGGCCTTGGAGTCTCAGGGACACAGTGTTGAGGTGTTCTCACCGCCATCTTTTCTCACCTTCTCTGTCCCAGACAGGTATGATCCAGCTCTTTGTGCTGGGCTGCATTTTCTTCCCTTTGAGCTTTGTGCTCCTCTGCTGGGGCCTGCAGAACCTCTCCAACCAGCGGATGGGGACACCAGAGGCTGTTTTGGTGGCATCCAAGTAAGAGGACAGAGTGAGGGCATCCTTCTCGGGACCAGGGCTTGTGGAGTTGACCAACTTTCAGGAATAGTATAGTGAGAACAGAAGCAGAGTATCTGGGGAGGAAAGGGGATTTAAGAGTCAAAAGACCCTGACGATGGGGATTTTTGCAAGCCACTTAACCTCTCAGAACTTCAGAGCCCTCGCTTGTAAATGGGTTTCATACGAATATTCACCTTCCATTCATCCGGAGCTCTTATGAGGGTCAGGTGCATTCATATCTTGTCTACAAGAAGCACAAGCAATGTAGGCAGGCTCTGGGAGATTTCATGAATTGACAGACCCACATTCATTCCATCTAAAGGGGGAGCAGGGGCACAGCCTGGTGGCCTATTAGGCTAGTACATTTGTAAGCATCCTGAGGTCCTGGGTTTAAGACCCGTGGCCAGGTGAGTGACCAATGTGAAGAACTGCCTCTCTTCCTGCCTGCCTGTCAGCTCCTTTCCTTCATTCCTGCTTGCACCTTTCCTTTAACAAATAAAAGAATGAAAGGGGGGCAGCATCTGCTCCCACTATGGAGTCAGAATGTAAGCCCAGTGTTTGGGCTTTCAATTATTTCTTTTTATTCTCTCTCTCTCTCTCTCTCTCTCTCTCTCTCTTTCTCTCTCTCTCTCATGAAACGGTACAAGCAGATAAGCAGGAAAAGAGAGAAAGAAGTCTTTATTTTTTACTTTATTTATTTTATTTAGTTCTTCATCTTGGTTGTTCCTCCGGCCCTGTATCTTGAAGCTGGGTCCTTGGGATGTATATGGACTCTGCTGGCTGGAGGCCATAGACTTGACCACCAAGGCACCCCAATTCTTTCTTAAAAGAAATTTAGTGTTTAGGTAAAAATCTCTTAATTTTGCCAACACTGATACATAACAGAATTTAAGAAAATACTGGCAACACTAAAATGGCCAAAAAAAAAGTCTGTATCCTGGAGTGGGCCCTTGCTGCTACAAATTTATAACCTTTTATTTTATTTAGTTCTTAGGGGCAAAGTTTCATACACACGTGAGCAATCACCAAATCTTCGATGGGAGGGGGAAAGGGCAGAAGGCAGAATTTATGTGGGTGTCTAAGAGACTTGCTGATAGAGAAAACCTGTCTCTGCTGACTTTCATCCACCTCAAGCAAAGGAAAGCCACCATCCCTTTGCAAGTCTCAGTCAGGTTGCATGTGGCCCACCAGCGCCCATTTGCCCTGAAACTCAGCACTGGTGGTAACTTTGTTCATCTTTGGCTTTGCAGTTATGCAGACATGAGTCTGAAATCCAGCTTTCCCAATTTTCACAGCTGTGCTGTCTTGAACAGAGTTTTTTGACTTTTTAAATCTCTTAGCCTCAGAAGAATGAACATAAATCACCTCCTCCTGTGCCCAGCATGAAGTAAACATTAAAGAAGTTGGTCCCTTTTCCCCTTAAATGAAGTCAGGAAATTAGGTCCACCAGTGTCTCTCAAATTTGTGTCTAATTCCTGCCCTCAGAGCCCAGATGGCTCAGGATCTGTTCCTGATCAGCCACGAGAGGGCAGCACAAAACTGCAAATCCCGGCCTGCTGCCTCTTGGGGAGAAAGGATGGAGGGGGCTTTGGACACGCAAAGGCACATTGCAGGGTTGGTTGCTGAGGTGCATTTAGGACAAGCCTGGAAACCAAAGCAGTTTGGGTGGCAGGCCCCATGTCATGCATAAAGGCTCTGGACATGGGTTGGACGAGAGAGAGGTTCACCTTACAGGGAGGCAGCAGGAAAGGGGAGAGGCAACCTGGCAGATTTGGCTCTGGCTGGGTCTCTGACCTGCATTGCGACCCTGGCTGAGTCATTGGCTTAAGTTTCCTGACAGCTGAATGAGGGGCTTGAACCAGCCAACCCCCGAGGCCCTTTCTCCCTCAGAGCTGGGCTGTTTTGTGAAGCCGCAGAGGGAAAGGCGCCAGGAGCATCACACCTGGAGAGAGCAAGGTGCTGGTGCACCAGTGGCTTGAGCTACCAGAGAGAGCTCCTGCCACTTCTTAACTCTGTGACCTTGGGGACGGTCACTTAATGTCTTGGGGCCATTTCTTAAGCATGAAAAGGGGAACTTGCTGTTACCTCACTGCTGTTCCATTAGTCCCACAAGGTCTCAGGGCAGACTTGCAGCTGAGTGGGGACCCAGAGGAAACTCAGGCGCACCTAGTCTCCCTCCTTCCCATGGGGGTGAAGGGCGCAGGGGGTTCTGAGTCTGAAGGGCATGGTGGTTGCATTCCTATCCACATCTTAAGCTCACCTTTTGGAGACAGCAGATGCACCACTTTGCCTGGCCCCTCTTCCAGGGACTCCTGTCTCTCTGCTGGACTGGCAGCCCCCAAACTGGGACCCCAGCAGGTCACCCGGGGACTCCAGGGAGGCATTGACAGGGGAGGGGATGGCAAAGCGCTGGTGGAAAATGGGGGTTTGGAGCCCCTCCCAGCTGATCAGGGAGCCAGAATAACCTTCCTGCCCACCCATGTCCAGCCCTAGTCCCCAGCAGCCCCCTGTGCCGCAGCTGCTGTCTCTTTAAGGGCCTCCCCCTCCCTCTTTCTCTGCTCCCCCATCTCTGTCGCAGCCACTGCTGTGGCTCAGAGCTGCGTGGGGAGA
>RJWH01006247.1:0-58254 GCA_004363575.1 Solenodon paradoxus
CTCTCTCTCTCTCTCTCTCTCTCTCTCTCTCTCTCTCTCTCTCTCTCTCTCTCTCTCTTTTTTTAAAGAAAGTTACAGGCAGGAATGAAGGCAAGTAGGCAGGCAGACAAGCAAGAAGAGAGAGGAGGAAAAAACATTTGTATTTATTTTAGTTGTTCATCGTAGTTGTTTCCCCCAACTCAAAGCCAGGTCTTTGGGATGTATGTGGCCTAGGACCGGCGAACCCAACCAGTACTCCATCAGGGTGTGCCTCGGCTTTTCTCGGAAGTTACACACACACACACACACACACACACACACACACACACACACACACACACAAAAAAAAAAAAACTGCCTTCTTGAGGTCTAGAGTGGAAACCTACCCTCGCCTATCATGGTTTTGGAAATAGAGTTGCCTTCTCCCAGACTCCCATAATATTCACTGCAAAACATTTTTCCTCTTGGTCAGAATTCAATGCTAACAGCGGTCCTAGTCACTTAAACTTCCTTCGCCTCCAGAAGACATAACAGCACGGCAAGCCAGGAACAGGACAGGCACTAACCCTATGAAAAGTGGGCTTCTCAAGGATGTCCCCATAGTCGAAGGGCTTTACTCTAACCTGGGTTAGCGTGAGACTTGGGACAAGAATGCCTAACTCTTCTACCTGGCAAAGCAATCTGTAGTATTTCTTTAAAATGGAATTTCTGTGTTCTCTACTGTTTTTCTTTCACTCTATGCTTCCTGGTTTGCTGCCAAAGATACCAAGCAAGCCATGAAAGAAAGAAAGATTTGGCTGGAGACAATGTCTCGATGCAAGCTTGTCCACCACTTTCCTGGTGGGCCTGTCTGAGCCAGTCGGTGTGGCATGGGGAATGAGAATGGGTGGGACAATATTGTCCCAGCATTACGGGGAGGATACGAGGAGAATAGAGAAGTCCAATCTCACGTCTAACACAGGACCCACAGGACAAAGGCTTAGAAGGATGTAGAAAACACAGTACGAAGAACTGTAGAGAAGAAGAAGGAAAAAAGACCACTGCCCAGGAACTCAGTCTCACCATGACTAGAGTTGGCTGGGGTTCAGAAGGGAGTTGAACAATGTTTTCAAGAAGGAATACTGGTTCAGGCAGCTGAACTGCAGGCCACGTAAAGCTTAAGGACCAGAGTTAGAGATCAGGGCTGGCAGTTAAATACATAAAAAGGGATAGTGATAGGAGTGATAAAGACAGTGGAAGGATAATAGCTTCCTTAGACATCCTACAGAGCCTCTAGATTCCTTTAGGAAGTCTCAGGAAGAGGAAGAAGTGAATTGTAAAGACACCTTCAGCGAAAGCTCTGTAAGCTGCCTCCGAACTAATGGGAACCTCTCTCCAAGTCTTCTCACCCCTTGAGAGCCTTTGCACCAAGGGTGTCTTCTATGTCCTGAATCACTTCGATCAGCAGGTGGAGTTTGGAGTCAGTGAATTCCATTACCAGTGTTCTGAGAAAAGAGGATTTGCCAACAATGAAGCCACTGAGAAGGTGGATACAAGATTCTGAAGCGTGGAAGAGGCAAGGCAGTCAAGATGGCGACCTGGTAGGACCTGTTGGATCTCCTCTCCACAGAACAACTAGAAAGCACCTATTCTTCAGACACAAACAGCGCGCCAAGTGCTGGCCTGGAGGCTGCGAACACAGCGGCAGTGATCACCACCACAAGGGTGGCTAAGGCATCAGGATTCAGATCTGTTTGCGGATTCCGGACTCCCTGGGGGCACGGGGAGCTGCAGCAGCGGAGGGGGGGGGGGGGGGGGGGGGGGGGGGGGGGGGGGTGGAACTAGTGGAAAAAAATGAGCCTCCCAGGAGCCTCCCTCACTGTGAGGTCAGTAGGGAGCCTGCTCAGCAGGACCAGGACAGAGCAGGGGGAGAGAGGGTCCTGGAACAAGGTAGGAGGATCAGCACCTCAGTGGTCTGAGCAGGACAGCCCTCCGCCCACGCTGCTCCACAAGGAAATTAAACAGGGGTCTATCATAACCGGAAGGCAGCCAGAAGAACCCGCTACCCCCACCTCTCCCACCATATTGCTACAAGCCGCAGGACTGGCCCCCAGGTTTAAAGGAAGAAGAGAGTCCCAAAAGAAAGGAAATTTAAAGGTCATCCACAGCGCCACCCTGTGGATGGGAGGTAGAAGTGCAGCCCAATATTGATTGGGCCAGCAACAAGGTGCCCATTACCATTCAGAACTGGGATACTGGGGGCTCTGCATCCCCCACACAAACTCTAACCCCTTAAGTTGAACTCTTGAGTCCCAATGCAAGATCCGCCAAAAATGTCACAAATCCAACCAGTGGTGATGCCACAACTCAAGAATTCCCAGTATTCGAAACAAGATCCAGGCTTCTCTGGTATAAATCCATACCCTACACAACACCATCACTGCAGGAAAATCTAACCCACAGAAGCATAAACAGAATGCCAAACAGAACAAAGGCATAGAGAAATACACATGAAATGATGCATTCAATGAAAACCCCAGGGAAAATCTGAATATGACAGACATGTGCAAACTACCTGAGGATGAATTTAGGGCAACAGTGATAAAAGCATACTCATTCAAATCAAGAAAATAATAGAGTAAGAAAAAGAGAACACCAAAAAAAGAGAAGAAATGAAGCAAGATATCAAAGAAATGAAGAGCATGGTAGTTGAATTAAAGAACTCAATAGAGCAACTCAAGAGTAGGATGGATGAACCCTCCAATGCAATCAGTGAGCCAGAGGATACAGTAGGGGAATGCACTCAGGTAGACCAGCAAAAAGAAAAAAGAATGAAAAGAAATAAAGAAAATCATTTGCAACCTATGGGATAACATCAAAAGGAACAACATTCACATTACAGGGGTCCTAGATGGAGAGTACAGAGTAAAGGAGGCATAAAATGTATTTGAAGAAATAATAGCTGAGAATTTCCCTAACCTGAGGAATGAAGAAAGCCTCTAGACCCAGGAAATTCAAAGAGTTCCTAATAAAAGAAACCCAGACATACCTACACCTAGACACACTGTCATCAAAATGTCAAAAATATGAGAGAAAGAATCTTAAAAGCAGCTAGAGAAAAACGAGTCACATGCAAAGGAGTTCCCATATGATTATCAGCCAATTTCTCAGTTGAAACTCTAGAGGCCAGAAGGGAGTAGTATCGTACATTCAAAGTGCTGAAAGAAAATCATTTTCAACCTAGGATGCCATGTCCTGTGAAAATATCATTCATAACTGAAGGAATGATAAAAAGTTTTTTGGATAAGCAGAAAGTTAAAGGAATTCATCGCCACAAAATCAGTTCTACAAATAATACTAAAGGCTACTCTATAAAAGTGCAAGGAAATTCCATTTTAAAACAGCAAGAGCAAATATAAAACATGGGGATAAAAATACAGATGGTTATAACGAGTGTAACACTGATCTGCTTTCAAATAAAAATAGAAAATGCACATAGAACTCTTAATGCCAACCTCAGGGTAACCTCAAAATACATCTCCAAGGAAAAAGCAAAGAAGAAAACAAAAAGGGAAATCAGTCAAAACATAATCACACCCAACTCACCTAAGAAGAGAAAGAGAACAATAACGAACATTAAACTTATTAGTTGTGAAATATTCATAGACTGAGATGCAATTTCGATATTCTAAAATGACTATAGCATTGTAAACAAAATAAATCATAAATTACTGTTTAAAATAAATTTTTACAATGTGGAAGGATAGTCCTTTCTCTGATCATATTTTGATCTGGAGAGCAGGTAGAAAGTTCCACCATTGCTAGTAACCGTGTGACCTTGGGAGAGTCACTGCTCATGGAAATTATCTCCAAGATTCTTTCCAGTTGTAAGGCTCATAGGCAATGCAGGGAGAATTTCCTTTCATTTTATAAAACACACAAAAGTGATCAGAAATGGAAATAGCAAAACAAAAAATTTGCTCAATTATCTCAGGCTTTCTTAAATGCTTTACTGGAGTTTCTCCAAAGGTAGCAAAGTTACTGGATTTGATATTCCAAGTCTTCTTACACTGAAGGAAGATATATGAATGAGAAAGCAGACAGGCTGGCAAGGAAGGAACCCAAGGAATTCACACACATGTACCTCAACCCAAACAATTGGAACTTAAAAATCTGCAATGCTGGATTGGAACTGGATGGAGGAAAGTTGTCCTCCTGGGCCCCCATCTTTGATATCTAAGGTATGCCCCAGTCTGGGGATAGCTCAGGGACATTCAAGTCAAGGAATTCAGCATGAATGGATTCTGCAACTCTCATACTCCTCTCCGTTCTTCTCAAATCCGGTAACTCCCAAGCACCAGGTGAGGATGCCTACTTTAAATCCCTGTCAATTAGTAGCTGTCTGACATCAGTAAGAGCGACTACATTAGCCAGCTCAGCACAACCCTGTCTACAGAC
Source organism: Solenodon paradoxus (assembly GCA_004363575.1). Lineage (NCBI taxonomy): Eukaryota > Metazoa > Chordata > Mammalia > Eulipotyphla > Solenodontidae > Solenodon > Solenodon paradoxus. Next base: position 4,417 of record RJWH01006247.1, read on the forward strand.
AGTAGCCAGTCTTTGGTGGGTGTATGTCCCTACCCAATTCATGAAGGAGGCTTTCCTCCTCTCCCAGTTCCCCTCCTGCCAGCCCTATGGAAAAAGAAACACCCAGGGAATGATAACCTTAGTATTGTTGTATCACACTCTTCCCTAAGCCAGAAAGAAAAAGTTCTGGCACATGCTCTACTGAATATTCCTTTCCAGTCACCCCTCCCCGCAGCCCTGCCAGCTCTTCCTCCCTTATCACCATTCATCTCAGGGTGAATAACCAATATTTGTATTAGTGTTCTGCAATTTTCAGAGTGATTTTGCATACATGACTTTATTCCATTCACGGTAAGCAATGTATTTCATCTCTAAAATGATCCTGGCAAGTCAAAGGTATTATTTTTGTCCATTTTACAACTATGCAAACTAAGTCTTGGGTTCACAAGTTGTCCATGTTCACACAGCTAGGAAGTCACAACAGGGCTCAAAGCAGCCTCCTGGCATTCAACCCATTCACCGTTTTTAGTTTGTATGTTTTTTTCCCACTATTCTACATTACCATGTCCAAGTCCACAGCCTGGGAACATGAGCCTGAAATTTACGACCAGTTACAAACCCCCGAAAAGAACAAACATCCCTCATTTTTCTTCCTGTTGACCGGGCAGGGATATCCAGGATGAAGGCCCACATGTATGAAACACCTGCAAAGCACCAGACTCAGGTGGGGTGGGGAAAACAGGGGGCCCAAGGCCCACAAGGCCCACAGATCTAGGAGATCTGTTAGAATGCCACTAGGTCACGGCAAAGACCACAGACATTCCAGGTTGCCGGGCAATCCCAAAGGAACACCCTTGGAAAACGCCTGCGGTCCCAGCTAAACTGAGACTTCCTCACCCAATGCCCAATGCTGTTAGGGAGACAAAAATGGGCAAGCTCCCTTCTGGCGGGAGCTGATAGCTTGATTGGATTCAGACACACAGAGTCATGCACACTCAGCATTAAACTCAGATCCACGAAAATCAAACCTTGGGCTCACCCAAAGGCCAAAGGAGAAGCAACCACAGGCTCAGACTGTGGCTCCAGCTGAGAGCCACCGTCTTCTCAGACCTACAAAATATACCTCCACTTAATTTTTCCATGGACACAAACCCAAATGGGACCGCCAGGTTCGGAGGCACTGCAATTCCAAATCCTCTCTGCTCTGCCATCCACATTAGAATTGGCAAAGGAGGAGTATTTGGGGATCAGTTGCCAATGTCCCCACCCCTTGGACCATTTTTCTTCTAATATCTTTGCAGGGCTTAGTGTGGCAGTAGAGTAAGTTTTCATTCAGAGACTGATATGGGCTGGAATGCACTGCAAATTGCTTACATCTGCTTGGCCACATCCCAGACAGTCAGGTAGTTTAGAGAGAAGGAGGGCAGTGTTGGCCCACTTCTGGGAGCCTGGGTAGCTGTGTACTAAGGAATCCGGTGCCATGCCGAGACCAGCCAGCCCCGGATACAAAACGCTCCAACAGCATCGAGAAAAAAAAAGACAGCTGGAGATAAGAGATTTCATCCAGTGCATGCCTGGTGGAAATGGGGCAGAGAAGTCACAGAGGTGAAGATGGAAGGGGGAGAAGGGAGGTATATTCTTCTCTCTCTCAAGCGCGCTCTCTCTCTCTCTCTCTCTCTCTCTCTCTCTCTCTCTCTCTCTCTCTCACACACACACACACACACACACACACACACACACACACACACACACACAGTTCAGCTAACCAGGGTGTGCACACTAACATCATACATTTAGTAACCTCTTCCCACAACCCAGAAGCCTGCCAAGCCCCTGGGCTCCCCACCCTACCCCACCCCACTCCAGCTTGGCTTCCTGCAGCAGCGATTGCTCCCCAACATGAAAGCCACCGATTTTGAAGCTGTAAAAGGAGACAAGTACAGGCCAGGAGGGCAGCGTGTCCCTAGTGGACCAGGGAACCCAGGCCTGAGGGTCCCTCTCCCAAGCTTTCTCAGTTTGTTGCAGTATCCTTATAAGGGAGAAGCCAATTCGACCACCCGTCTGGCTAAAAAATGTATAGATTCCGCACCCTAAATGCTGACTTTTCACCCACTGCAAGAGAACGCACCACCCCCCAACACACCCGGGCAGGTTTTGCTTTTATTTCTCAGCTTAAACAAACCAACCAATCTCCAAATCATTGGTTGGTTCAGATCGCCTTGCACCAGGGAGCCAGGAAGTGTGGTTAAGGGAACAGGGGTATGGAAGGGGGTGCCCGGAGGCCCCAGACGCCCCGAAACTGCTGGAGCGGGGAGGCCAGGCGGTGGGCAACCTGCTCGGGGCGGCGGGCTGGGGTTCTCGCTTGCGGGCGTTCGCGCCGGCTCCTTCCATTGTTGCCCCTCGGCTGTTGCCATGTTGGAGCTAGAGCCCTTGACCTCCTCCGCGTCCACTCCGCCGCGATGTTCCGCCCTCGGGACCAGTGCTCTGGGATGGGTGCACGTCCTACCTGTGCTCGCGGCAGGCTTTCCAGGGAGACTCGACGTGTCGTGGGCTCGGCGACGTGGGCTGCTGGCTCCGCCGCTGCAGGCGCCTCTGGCTCCGCGCGAGCCGGCCGCGCACCGCCTCCCCGGGCCGCTCCCCTCTCCCGCTGCCCGCGGCGGGCGCCCTCCCTGAGGTCCCCGGAGCTGCGGCGGGGGCCGTCAAGGGCGCTAGGACCCGTGTGGAGAGGTGCGGACGAAAGTCCCGCGGCCACGGGCGTGCGCGAGCCCGCAGTCAGGCAACCCCGGGCGAGACAATAGCAGGGGCGGCGGGGAAGAGGGGAAAAGCCATCTCCCGGAGACCCGGCGCACTGCACGGCGGCCAGCCTCCGCCAGACCCTGAACCCCGCAGCCGCCGGCCGCCCGCCCGCCCGCGCCGGCCCGCGCCGGCCCGCAGCGGTTAATCGGCGGCGAGCTGGAGGGCGGGGCGGGCCCTGGACCGCGACCGCCTCACCTCGGCCGCCCCGCCCGGCCGCCCCGCCGCTCTGGCCCGGCCCGCCCTGCCTGTGCGTGGGGCCAGGGAACGCGCTGGCGTCAAGCTGCGCCTCGGGAGCCCGGGAGCCCGGGAGCCCAGGTTTCCTCTTCCCACTGGGCGAGGGCTTTTGCAGATGGTGGTGACTTTTCCCTGCTGGCACCCCTCTGCTCTCTGTCCCAGGAAAGCCAAACCATTCTGCTGGAAATGCCAGTTTCAGGTCCACTAGTCAGCGTGGGGCATTTCCCCCATCGTTAGGACGGCGGTGCCCGAAGGAGCCCCTACCTCGAGGACGGAGATGGGGTGGGGGGCGCGGGCGCGGCGCTTTGCCTGTTCCCCCTCTTTCATTTTTCTACTCGCCCAAAAAGGTCGTCCTCCAACCCAACTGGTAGGAAAAACCCTCTAATATAATTATATCTAAAATTAGGCTCTACCTTTCTTTGAGTGGTGATCTCTAGAAGAGTTTTCTAAAGGCTTCACCCAAAACAAATGAATAGTTGGCCAGTTCCTCATTTGCATTTGGTTTGCTTCATAACTATGATCTCCCATCTCCAAGTTCATTTTCCTCAAAACTTAAATCTAGTTCACCTTCAGTGTCCTCCTTGTTTCTTCAGACTCTGAAGATTTAATACCTATTCTCAGGCCTCATCCTCTGCCATCTCCTTCAGGTAGCCAGCCAGGGTTCCCATGGAAACATCTGCCGACCTTAGTCTCAGGAAAATATATTTGCTAAGAGCTACTGTTCCATCTGTTTTGAGGGTCACTGAAAGTTAAAAAACAATAAAGTGTAAATTATTTTTAAAAAGATAAAGGATTTTTTTTTTTTTTTTTTTAAAGGAAATGTGTAGGTAGGAATGAAGGCGCACAGGAAGAAGCATTTTATTTGTTTTTATTTTGTTATAGATTTTGGTTGTTCTCCCCTCCCCCCAGTCCTTGGGATGTATGTGGACTTTGCTTCCACCAGAGGTAGTTAACCAAACCACTACCCCACCAAGGCGCTCTGATATGAGGCTTTTTAAAAAGTTCTTCATTAATATAAAACTTTGCAACAAACTCAAACGAAATTCTTCGATTCAAATGGAAGAGGCTCCAGAGTCATATAATAGGAGGCTAACTATTTGTTGGGAAGAGAATTTGAATTACCAGGGGACATCCACCATAGGAGAGAAAGCAGTATACAAAGAGCCTTCAAGATTCAGAAGAATTTCTCACAATATTGATTTGTTTTCATATAAGATAAATATGGACACATGCAAAGAACCCTTAATTGCAGGCACCCCTGGGGAAGACAGTGGGAAGAGAAAACTATGAGAAAACTCTGCCCACTTCAGTGTGACCCTGGGTGGTCTTTGTCAGCTCTGAGCATCAATAATAACATTGGCTTCACCTACCACACAAGGACGTTGCAAAAAACAAAGGAGAGAAGGTAAGTGGGCCACTGTGATAAATGTGCTCTGCATATCTTATCAATGTAGATATGATCATATCCCTGACCTTCAAGAGCCACTGGGGCTAAAAGCGCACATCCTTTCACTCACTCATTTACCATTTGTTCACAGTGTAAATATGTATGACAGCTGCTCCGTGCTGGCCATCAGGCTATGCTCAGCAGCCTGAGAGAACAGAGTAGCTTAGGCAACAGCAGCATTGCTGGAGTGAAGAGTCTACTGTGGAGATCTAATAAGAAATAGGATAGCTGCCCGGAAGTTCAGATTTTGCCCTGCAGGTGACAGAGAACCTGGGGTATAGACAACTGGAGTTGGGTGTAATGTAATCAGGACAAATTTTCTGATATATTAGGCAGAAGGATTTGGAAGATGCACTGTATGCCTTCCAGTCACCCCTCCAAATCCACTCTGGGACCTCTGCTTCCTGGTAAGGGTTGGCCAGTGGTGAAGGAGGTGGGGGAGGTCTAGTTATCTTCTTCCTTTGGAGTCACTATAGGCTGGCTGCTGCCTTCAACCAAAGATTACGGCTCCCTCCACACTCCCTCCCTCCAAGTGGTTCCCTTTCCCTCCCTTTCTCTTAATTCAAATAATCACTCTGATCTGGTCTAAGACTGCACTGCGCGCTCTTCCTTGCAGTGTTCCTAGACCGTCAACCCTTTGTAAATTGTCTATTTTTAAAAACTTGCCTCAAATTGGACTGTGTCATTCTTCCTGCTGGGATCTGATACGGTTTGGGAGCTCAACAAGGAGATCTTGGCTGCACAGGTTCTCTCCAAACAGTATAGGGGCCCAATGGGGCTGACAAGGATAGGAAGGGTTCAAGATACAGCTAGAAAGTCTAATTAATAACATCTGGTCATGTATTTTTAATATAATACTTTTCTTATCATTTCTTTTGTTTACAAAGCCATACTCTACAGCTGATAATGTATTGAATGGAAGGAGTCGGAAAGGGGGAGAAATCTAGAATTACTCCACATTTGATGCCTTAGGATGTGCTGATGTGGCACATTGTGCCTGTCACTGTGTAGGAACTAGAGTAAGACAGGGTGCAGCTGTTGAGGAAGCAGTCCTGAGTTTGATGTTGCACATATTTGGTTTGTTTGAGGTGTCCGGGGAATGTTTAGGAGGAGATATCTAAGACAGTGGGCTGGTGAAACTAAACTTAAAATTGAGGTGTGGACAAGTGATACCAATTCTGGACTCTAGGTGCTAGGGGGGACTCAATGAAGTTTGGGCATGTATGAAATCACCTTGGTGGGCATAGGATGAGGACTGCAAAAGACATGGAGAAGAAACAGTCAAGTCGATAGGAGCAAAAGTGAGACCACAGAGCATCAGAGATGGGGAGGGAAGGAGTGTTAGGATAGAGAGGTGGGAGACCCACGGCACCAGGGACTGCAGGGAGGACAGGGCTGGAAAATGCCTCTAGGATTGACAAGAAAGTCACTGGTACCTGTTGTAGTGTGAGAACATAGTTAAATGAGGCTCTAGTAAGTTAAGCAGACACAAACATGTTGATCACTTTGTAGACGTTTGGCAGTTAACAAGAAGAAACATTAGGCAGTGGGTGGGGGGTTTGGGGGTGGGGGGTTTGGGGGGTGGGGAGATGCAAGGTCAAGGGGAAGATTTTTAATTTTTTTTTAAGGAAAGGTGAAACAAGAATGAAGTCAAGTAGGCAGAGAGGTAAAAAGAGAGATGAGGAAGAAGCAGTTTATTTATTTAATTGTTCTTCTTGGTTGTTCTCCCCCTGGCCCCAGGTCTTGAACTAGGGACCTTTGGACCTTGGACTATGCCTGGTGCACTAAGGCACTCAGGAAGCACCTTGATATCCTTTTTTCTTTTTACAGATGGGAAAGGTTTAAATATGCTCATGTGTTGAGGGGGTGGGGGGAGAAGGAGATAGACGATTATGAAGAATGCCCAGAGGAGATGGAGTGGAGTTACCTGAGTTATCTTTAAGAGGAAGGGTGCACAAGCAAATGCATTTGTAGTAAAACCTATATGTGAATATTTTCTGCATTGTTTTCTGCAGTCCTGGGAAGCCCAGGTGCAGAATTTTTGTTGTTGCTGCTGTTTTTTCTTTTTCTTCTTTTTTTTTTAAGAAAGGAAGGGAGAGGAGGAAGCAGCATTTTATTTACTTGTTTATTTTGGTTTTTCTCCCGGGCCCTGGAACTCAAACCGGGCCCACACTCCAGCTGTTACTGCTGTCTGAGTCACAGGTCACATCCAGGTGTAGAATGTTAAGTCAGGGTTAGGTGCAGCTGAATGACTGAGGGCAGCAGAGGAGATGCCTAAGAAGGGACCTGAGGTGAGGAAAGGTAGCTGCTCCTACACTTGCTCCTTTACAGCACCCCTGCCGGAGTGAGCTTTCCAAATCAAACATCTGCTTTCCTTCCTTACAGTCAGCTGACATGTAGGCTCCACACGAGCAGGTATTTTTTTTACTTTGGTTTTGAAATTTCTGTAATTTCAAAGCCTAGAACAGTGTCTGGCACATAGAATGTGCTCGAGAAAATTTTATCTTATAAATGATTGGATGCCTCTATATAGCTCCTGGATAAAGTTTAAACTCCTTAAGAAAGTCTACGAGGTCTCTTACAATCTGGTCCTTGCATTTCATGCTAGCCTCACAGGACAGGGACTTGGTCTCATCCATCCAGCATCCCCAGAACAGCACCTGCCCCATAGTAGGCATTCACTCAATCAAGGCGTATTGATTAATAAGCCCCTCTCACATTCCAATGCAAACTGCTTACTTTGACCTTATCAGATTTCCTGCAGTTCCCAAAATATACACTGTTCTCACCTTTCTATAAGTTTTCCCCACTAAGTAGAAAGGGACTCCTACCCCCAACCCCTACTTCTATTGCCCTTTTCTTGATATGACTATCTCTACATGGCAAGTAGAGGAGGAAATGTCTCCTTCCCAATTCCAGGAACCTGTAAATATGTTATCTTACATGGCAGAAAGATTGTGCAGATATGATTATGTGAAGGACTTTGAGGTAGGGAGAGCATCCTGGATACCCAGGTGAGCCCAGTCTAATCACTTGGGTCCTAAAAGGAGAACACCTTTCTTACCTGAAGTCAGAGGGAGGGGTGATGACAGAAGAATGGTAAGAGGGATACATATGTCACTGGATTTAAAGTCAGAGGTTGGAAAATTACTGACCCCAAGGGTCTGGTAGACTCCTCAGGGTTTTTAGACCCCCGAACAAATAGAAATGCACAGAGTCAGAATAATTCCTCAGACAAGGCTTTATTACAGAGATCAGCTGTAGGAGTGAGTGGGCGTTTTGGTGCATGAGGGTGTCAGCATGGAGGATAGGACCGCGCTTTGCTGCACCCCCTGCATATGGGCTCTAACACTTTTAAGTGGACAGATTAGATCAGCAGTTTCCATGAGCTGGTGGTCAGCAGTTTCAGAGGAGGGATAGTCTGTCTCTTTGGTGAATCCAGAAAATACCTAGGCAGCGGCACTATACATGTGTTATATAATTACACAGTGTTTCTTCTCTTTTGTTTCCTATCTGGAGGCCTTGCATACTTTAGTTGTTCATAAATCTTTAGAATACTGGGTTGTGCATGTACCATCTTGGGGCCAGTATATTAACGACTTAAGGGATGTAGCTTAATTATAGCAAAGTAATTGGGACTTGAAATGAGGGCAGAGGTCATAGCTGGATGGGTACTGTGACAAGAAGATAAAGCCCACCATTCTTTCCCCTACCTGCCTCAGGAGGTCCTGAGCCAAGGAATGTGAGCAGCTTCTAGAAACTGGCAGCTGGCAAAGAAACAGATTCTTCCCTGGGGCCTCCAGAAAGGATCTTAGCCCTGTTGACACCTTGATTTTAGTCCAATGAAATCTATGTTGTGCTTCTGATCTATAGATCTGTAAGATAATAAGCAGTGTTGTTATGATCCACTATTTTTTTTTTTTTTTTTAAGGGAAAGGCATAGGCAGGAAAAAGCAAGCAGGCAGGCAGGCAAGAAGAGAGACGAGGAGGAAGAATTTTATTTTATTTTTATGTAGTTGTTCACACTGGTTGCTTCCCCACCCCGGACCCAGGACTCAAACCCAGGGGTATGTGGCCTGTGCTCCTTTGAAGGTGATTGACCTCATTTTTTTTTTTTTTTTTTTTTTTTTTTAATCAAGAAAGAAAAGAAGGAACAGGAGGAAGAATCATTTTTATTTTTTTAGTTTATTTGTGTCCCCATCCTGCAAGTCCTTGGATTTACACGGTACACCCCAGTCCTCTCAGCAGCTCAAGACATAAAGGTGTGCTCTCATCCACTAAATTTCTGGTCATTTGTTACAGCAGTAACAGCAGACTAAGACACCTTACAACTAGTTTTCCACGAAGCTTCCTTAAAGTGACTCGTAGGAGTTTCTAGATACCTGGATTATAATATTCGACAGGTTTTATAACTGCTTATTTGCTTCTTTCTGAATTGGGGAGATGGAAAAGAGGCAACTAGACTATAAACTATTTAAGTGTAACAGCTTCCTTATTCCTAAGGACAAAGACATTTCTTACCTTTGAATTTCTAGGCCTGATTCATTGACTGATCCAAGCTGTTGTGCAGTAACACTTGGTGAATGAGTGAAGACTTGGATTTATTCTAAAGGAAGCGAGTGATCAGGCTAGATGATGGAGAACTTGAGAATTTACTATTTCAGTGGTAAGAGCAAGAACTAGGTTACAAGTCAGAGAGTAAGTGGTGAAATGAAAGAGGAGAGGTGATTGAATTTTACTTGTGCTATATTCTCTCGAGGTCCTGCTCTGGGCTAGGGCTAATCTGTAAAATAACTTCAAGTTAAAATCAAAGAAGGCAATGTTTGCACCATTTTATTTCAAATTCTTCAGTAGTCTTTTCAAAAAGACCCATGTGTCTTTGAAAGACGAATGGGTTTTGGAGATGGGGTAACCGTGCTCTGTAAATATCTGTGTGGTGGCTAGATTGACTTCTTCAATCCCATCGACTCTGAAATCAGCCTTGCTTCCCCCCTATACTTTTTCAATGATCCAGGACCTCTCAAAGATGCATTGGTTCAAGGAGTATTTCTCCCAGTTCAGAAGAATTCTTCCAAACTCTTGATGCTGTGCATGGTTCTTCTGCTGCTAACTTCCCTGTATTCTCAGAGAAGCAGGTTATGGAGAGAGGCTGATGGGCCTGTCAGACACCCAGGCTGCTCTCAGTTTGGAGTTGTTAGGCCAGCACCAGAGGAGGCTTCTCAAAACTTCTGTCCTGTGCATCTCCCAGTACCTGGTCACAACTTGAAAGCTGTAGAGTTATGACAGAAGACTGGGTCACTGAATAGACAGCAGCTTTTGGCATTGATTTGAGGACCCCTGGGAAAGCCTCTCAAAATTAAAATTTTCTCCTTTTTCTGAAAATCCCACCATTAGAAATATGCTTTCTGGCTCTTGATTACAATTGTCTTTAACTCACAACTACCTCTTTCCAGGTACTCAACATATACCACCATGGGAATTTCAGGATGAGAAACAGACCTCACCATCCAAGGAGGTGTCCCAAGTCTCTGTGAACAGTTTCTGCTTCACCGCTTAGGTCAGGCTTGCTTGCTAAAAGCAGGGTATTGTATTAGCTTCCAGGCAACCAAAGGGCCACGAGTGGGTAGAAGGTAAGCCTAATGCAGATAAGCCTTCTTTGCTTTATAATATTTTCCAGTTCAGCTCAGATCTGATTATTATTTTCAAAGACAGTCTGATGACTAGGTGGGTAAAAAAAATCCTTTATCATTAGAAGGATTTACGCTTAAGAAACAGGAAAGGCTCAGGTATGGACCAGAAAAGTCAGAGTCAGGGACCTGGGTTAGAGACCCACGGCTGGAGGGGTGTGTGTGTGTGTATATATATATAATGAGTTAAAAAATAAAAATTAAAGAAGTTTTTTAAAAAGAAAAATAAGCCGGAAAAGGCAATGCCCGCCCCCGCCCCCGCCCCCTACCGCTCCCCATAGAAATCTGTGAGTTTAGACCGCCCTCTAGTGGTACAAGTCTAACAGTCTCTGTGAAGTGAGCTGCTTCAAAAGCTGCCCTGTTAGATCTCACGGCTATGGTAGGAGGTAGCATTTGTGGCTGTGTGTGTAATGCCACATAAAAAAAGATTCATTTCATGCTACCTTGTGTGAGGCTTTGCGACGTTAACAAGCCAAAATTGTAATTCAACTTTCAAACTTTGCCATTGCCTATATGGTAACATTATTCCCCTTAATCTAAGATAAACCTGGTCAGCTATCTACGATTTGGCCCCTTCTCTCTCTAGCTCCTTCCAGATCAGTCAGATCTATGTATTAACCATCCCCCAGATACAGCTCGAGCTCACTACCTTTCCAGTTTGCCGTTTTCCTTCCCGCTGTGCTGCTCACTGCTATGAAAATAGTAGGCACTCATTAAGCACCTTGATAGATTAATCCCTTTCTATCTTGTTAACAACTGGTTTATTATCCTGATGGAAAGTAAATAAGATGTGACAAAGCCGTTGGGCAAGAAAAAAAACCAAAGTTCATTTTATTCTTGTCTGTTTAAGGAGGCCTAGACAGATTTAATTTCCCTTCTTTAAAAAAAAAATTAAGTCTAATTCATTTCCACATTTCATTCATAAAAGCAGTAAGAAGTTCTTCCTTATCTAACACAGTGGGCACTCAAGAGTATGTTTGAATAAATGAGTATCATTGTCTGACTCATTACAATTTCATCTGTCCACCTCTGACAGTTATTTGTTTAAAATCAACTCTGATCCTCACTCAAGGGCCTCTGCCCTCATTTTCTAGCCCCGGCTTTTCTGTCCATTCTCACCACCCCCCTTACATTTGGATTCTTATTACTGCATTGATTTCTTTATGTTGTAATTGTTTGCTCATTCATATGCCTTCTTTCCGAGACTCTGGGCAGGATCCGTGTCCTATCTATGTCCAGTTCTCGAGCTCTCACAGATCCTAACTCACAATAGATGATCCATAAATGTGTGTTCAGTCGAATCATTCCTTCCAGCTACATGTTTAATCTGTTCCTTTTAATCTTATTCACAATGGAAAAAAAAAAAAGGTAAAACTTTAGATTTAGAAGTTATCTTAACAGAACATCTAATCAATTTCCCTTATTTTACAGATACGGAAACCCATGCCTGTTCAGGATCACACAATTTGTTGGTCTTTTAAAAAAAGAATCAAACAATTGTAGGAAAGAAATTTATCCAACTGAGACTGAACTATTTAGTTGTTCATTGTGTTCAGAAGCCTCAGGTTCCCAGAAACAAGAATGAATTCCCTTATCAGTCTTTGAAATTTCATAATCCTGTGTTCCACACCCTGTGTGTCACAGTTGATGAAAACGATTTTAGGAAAAACTAGGCTGATCTGGAGATTTATTATGCCTAATACTTCATATTGGTCCCACTGATGTGACTTATATTAATTGTATTAATTAACACTGCTTTAGAAGGATTCATCCGTGAGCCTGACTTGAAAACTATAACTTACCTGGAAGAGAGGAAAAGGAAATTTCGATCACAATTTAAATTAAATCCCTTTCCCAGACTTGCCTTCCCATGTCATTTTTATTTTTCTGTATTAGCTCCTTTTTCGTGTTAAGGAATTCTTATCTAACAATCACATCATGCAGTAAATGGAAATGTATTTTTCATTAAAGACCAAATATAGTAATCTGACTCAACAGAATATTAAGTGGTTCTATCAGGGAGGTGACAGAAATCAAAATTGTAATAAGAAGAGGCTGCAACTCAGTCTGAATTTTAAATGTCCACTTTGGTTGACCATTTTTAAATTACTATTATTAATTTACTTTAAAAAAATTTAGTATTGATTGGCAACTGATAAAATAACTTGAAAAATACGTTTTTAGACGTTTTAACTTAAGAACACATTTAACTTAAGAACACGTTTTAAATGGAGAAAAGGCAAACGTCTGTTTATTTTAGGGAAAAAAATACTTGAAACCTAATCATACTTTAAATTTAGTTCAAAACAAATAATTACAATTATATCGAGTAAAGAGAGGAGAACACACTTTTCTGAGAGCGCCCGGATAGCTCAGTCGGTAGAGCATCAGACTTTTAATCTGAGGGTCCAGGGTTCGAGTCCCCGTTCGGGTGTTTGCGATTTTTTTTCCGTTTCCTGACGTTACCAATCGCGAAGATCTCAATGCTAAAGCGCACTTCCAACAATTTTAATTGAATTCAATTAATCAATCATTGATTTCATTATCTGCGGGATAAACGAAATCATGATAAGAGAAAAAAGTGTTTTTACAGAATCATTCAATTTTGTAGCGAGTAGATGGGGAGAGCTCTTTCAGTGTGCTTTCCCAGTGGAACGTTTATATTTCACAGATTAATAAAAAGAAAAAATTAGCAAAAATAAAATCCAAAACAAAAGCGAAGCGCCCGAACAGGGACTTGAACCCTGGACCCTCAGATTAAAAGTCTGATGCTCTACCGACTGAGCTATCCGGGCTCTTGTGAAAAACAACCTAACAGGGCTCTTTACATAGGATAAAAAAAACCCTGTGTGCTGCCCGCCGCTGCCTTTGGTGCAACTGAGCCCAAGAAAAACAGAAGACTGAGCCTTTCACTAGCATTATTAGCTCAATGCGAGGTATTCACGTGTCTAATAACCATTAATAGGTGGGTTTCTTTAATCTGTAGTCTCTCTAATAGGTCCCGGATCACGAGAAGGGCGAGGTATATCCACTTTGAACAACAGGAAAAAAAAAAAAATCTGAGAATACAAAGAAGCTTGTCTGAAGCTGTTGTGTTGACAGTTTATTTATAAAGTGGGAAAAGGACTCCGTAGAGGTATAGCGAAATGGTCCTGTGAGTCCCTAGAAGGCGTCTAAGTGATTTTAAGTTTGGAGGACTCATCTTAAGTTCGGAGCAGTCATCAGTAATTTTGGGGGCAGAAGCCCTACTAAACCAAAGACAGAAAGTCGTACAAGACAGCAGAAAGAGATTTTCTTGATTTTGACGCGGGAGGCCATTCCCTTCCACGGTTGTCAGTCATCTGAGTACTGCCCTCTGCCATAGGGCTGGCGGAGAATTACATACCTTGCGGCAGTAGAGGGGTTTGTTTGGTTAGCTGATGTTGCTTTCCTGTAATTCCATTCTTAACTGCTTTAGGAGACATTGCTCTGGAACAACAATTCACTTTGGGGACTTTTTCCTAAAACATAATCAGGGATGTTTAAAAAGACTACAGGAGAAATCCTTATGTATTTTAATTGGAAAATATTAGAAAAGGCATACCTGGCTATTTACGGTACAGCCTTTCTTTAGTTTTCATCTTGGTTGTTGCCCCCTCACCAAGGGTTCTGGGTAGATAGACTATTTGGCAGTGGGCCTATTCAATAGGTCAACAGGGTGTGCCTAATTTTATTTTAATAACATATTTTACTCAACCCAATATAGCAAACATATTATAGTTTTGATATGTAATTAATATAAACTAAATATATTTTGAATTTTTTTCCTACTAAGTCTTTAAAACTAATGTGTATCTTATACTTACAGTACTTGTCAGTTTGGACCAGTCATATTTCAAGCCACATGTGGCTAGTGGCTATTATACTGGACACCTGTAATTCAGTCGTCTAACAGTATCTCACAATTCAGTCAAAGTGGATTCCTCTCAGTTTCCGGAGCATGTTTTCTAATTCCTCATCCCTTTCCACTCTTTAGTATTTATGCCATGCTTCTTCTTCAAATGACTTCTCTCATATTTACCTCTTAAAATCTTATTTATTTTTAAGTTTCCATGGAAACGATAGCTTTTCTACAAAATCTTCAAAGATTACGTTAAATCTTTGAAGAAAAGATAAATTCCAGAGACTATAGACTCATTCAGATTTTAGATTCAGTAACTGAGGCACACATTTATTATTCAAATTGAAAAATAAAACTGAATCTTTGTATTACGACATGCACAGAAATCAATTCCAAATCAAAGATGAAAAAGCAAGACCTTTTAGGAGAAAATAAAGAGTATCTTTGTGACTCAAAGACAGAGAAGAATCTCTTACATTATACACAATTAAGAAGTAAAACATAAAGAAAAAAACAAATACATTTTACTTCATAAAAACACTTCATTAAAAGGCAGCATCAAAAAATTGAAAATAAGTTACAGATTTGAAGATATTATTTGTGATACACAAAATGAAGAAACATTAATATTCACATTATATAGAGAATTCCTACAAATCAATAAGAAAAAGATAAACAATCCAAAAGAAATATGGGCAAAAGATATGAGTAGGCAATTCACAGATGAGCAACTAAAGTCATATATAAATGTAAAAAAGTGGTCAACCTTACTAGTAACCATGGACATATAAATCAAACCACTTCATATCTATCACATTAGGTTTTTTTGTTTTCAATAATTTTGACAATAGCAAAGATTGGCAAAAATTTGGAGCAATTAGAATTCTTATACATTCCTGTTAGTTGACAATGTAGATGTGAGCCAATAATTCTATTCCCTAAACTACACATGGAGGCAAGTACAAGAATATCAATTGCAGCATTGTTTGTAACAGCAAACAACTGGAAATAGTTAAATATTCAAGGAGGGATGAAAACAATGTGGTGCATTCTTTACTGTTAGGGGCTGAATTGTGTCATGCGCTCTGCCCCCAGATTCATATGTTGAAGTACATGCTCCCAGTACCTCAGCATTTGACTCTCTTTGGAGACAGACTCTTTACAGACGTAATTAAGGTAAAACGAGGTCTTATGGATGGGCCCTAATGCAAAAGGACTAGAGTCCTTGTAAGAAGAGATTAGGACAGGTAACATGCAGACCCAAGGGTGGGCATGTGAGGACAATGCAAGTGTCAGAAGAAACCAAATGTGCTGACTGACACCATGACCTTGGACTTCTAGAATCCAGAACTGTGAGAAAATATATTTCTGTTGTTTAAGCCACTCAGTGTGGTATTTTGTTATGGTAGCCCTAGAAAACTAATACAATTGTCATACTACAATTCATGATACAATTATACAATTCAATACCATACAATATTACTACACAATACTGAAAGTTAATTACATATGAATTCATGCTTTAACATCATTGAACTTTACAATGATGAGCAAAAATGCAAATAGCAGTCAAATACATATAGTTTGATGCCACTTATAAAAAATTTTAAAGCATGAAATATTTTAAAGAAATATATACACATATAAAACTGAGGATAGTGGTTCCCTTGAGTTGAAGGAGGGAAGTGCCATAGAAGGGACATCTGGGAACTTATTTTTTTTAAAGGAGGGAGGGAGGGAGGGAAGGAGGGGGAGGAAGAAACATCCTTTACTTATTTAGTTTATCCTTGGTTTTTCACCCACCCTGGGTTCTGGGCTGTATATGGTTTACACACCAGCATCTCAGTCCCCTGAGCCATAAGGGGATGCCTGAGAACTTTTTTATATAGGCAAAGTATTGTTCTTTAGAAAGATTGGTGGGGAAAGGAGATTATATCCTTCTTTTTGTATGTCTGAAGTAGGTGATCATTTTTAAAGAAAGGCTATCGATCAATAACACTGACTTCTAATTATGTTAGTACTATAAGGGGCCTTAGAAAAATCATCTGATTCTGCCACTTTATTTTATAGGCTGGGAAACTGAAGAAATGTGTAATTGATTTTTAGAAATAGACTAAACCCAGATTTTCTGTTTCTTTATTAAGGAATTAGCGAATAGAGTTCCTAAAGAAGGAAGTGGTGATCACTGAGTCATTTAAGAATGTGTTAATTCAATTTCATTTTCTATTTTGGTAAGATTATTTGACTGGTAGAATACTATTCTAATGGTTTATGTTCATTATAGGAATTCATTTGATGAAGTTTTATGAAATATTAGGGAAAGGAGAAATGTTGCCAGATGTTGACAACTATTAGGTGGGATCATCGATTGTTTTAAGAACAACACTGGGGCGCACCCTGGTAGAGTAGCAGTTGGGTCAATTGCCTCCTAAGGAGTGCAGGTCACATACCCCTGTGTTTGAGTCCCGGGTCTGAGTGGGAAACAACCATTGTGAACAAATAAATAAAAATAAATAAAAATAGATTGATTACTCTTCCTTTAGCTCTGCCTGCCTACCTACCCACTTCATTCCTGCCTACACCTTTCCTAAGAAAAAGAAAAAAACACAAAACACTGGAAGATGAATGCTTTATGAGTTGTCAAACACAAGGGAAAACATTCTAGTGGTAACCAAGTCCTAGACAACATGCTTATCAAGATTTTAAATAAAGATAAATTAAATACATTGATCAAAATTTTGCAAAAGGCTTAAGTGAAAGCTCTTTGATCTTCAGGCAAAACTAACTGCAATTCGTCGATCATTACACTTACCACATTCTCTCTGGACAATCTGACTCCTCCACTAGACAGATTCCAAGTCTTGTTTTGGAATCCTCTAGGCTGCTGTTTGGTACACAGTAAGTATTCAACAAATATTTGTTAATTTTGAACAAAATGAATTGCACGACAGAATCACAATTCCAAGGGTCCAGGAGACAGTGGCAAGAGATCCAAACTAATCAGATTCTATTTAAAAGAATCAAAAGATATTTGTTTGAGAGTTTAAAGAAAGCAAATTCATTGCAAAAAGAGGAGAAATTGTTGACAGTTCACTTTAAAAAGAGCCCCCCCACCCCACCCCTACTTATTGAAAGGGGTGTTTGCTGACTTTAAGTTCTTTGGGAACAACTGTGAAAAGGAAATTAATTCTTTAGCTCATTTACAGAGCTCTGAATCTTCCAGATATGAGAGGTTATGCCAGAAATAGAGCAAGGTGCAATGTGCAAATTAAGCGAGATCAGTGGACCATTTTATTTTGCATGAGTCTGTGTCTGTCTCTGGGAGGCACACTCTGAACAGGAGAAACAGGTACTTGTTCCGACCGCCAAGGTGGCAAAGGCGCTTGAAGCCAGTCAAATAGAAACAGCTGAAGTGAGGACGTCCTCAGGGTTTTTTTTAGCTTGAAGAAAAATCAAGGTGAGGGTTAGGAATGAGTATAGTAGCAGTCTTCAAGTAACTGGTATTAATATTGGAAAGAATGAAGTCTTACTGTTCTCCAAAGAGCAGAACTGAAATCAATAAAAACTGCGAAGAAACACATTTCAGCTCAGAAAATCCTCTTAATGTTTAGAATCACTCTGAAATAAATGAAACGAGGTTTTTGGCGGGACGTATTGCCACTTGGCCCCGGTAGAGCTTGAAGGCAGAGGCCGGAAAAGTCTGTTAGGAGCAGTGGACTAGAGGATCTGGGTGTCTGGTCCGAATAAGCAGTCTCTTTCTTTGCACCTGTCTCCGTAGCATTTACCATATAGCTTGTTTTTTGTATATATGCTAGTCTTATCTTCCCTAACTGGCGACAACACTAGGATGCTGCTTTCCCTCTTCAGCTACATCTGGGGAGTAAGAATACGTAGACACTGAGAAAGAGAGAGGCATTTTTCTGAAGGGCCGAAGACCACCCCTGATTATGCGCTTGGGTTTTTTCCCTCCCTGTTTTCCGGGACATTCACAGATGTCACAAGACCCTGTGAGCGCCCAAAATATTTTCTCTAAAAACCTCCCAACGCCCAGGTCGCTTGGGTTCGGCGACTCTCTCTCCTCGGACTGGGATCTACTCTATGATAGGGAGAGGGCAGCCTGTCTAGCTCTCTAGCTCTCCAGTGGCCCCATCTATGGTTTCCGGAGGCCTCGCCGGAAGTTCTGGAGCAAGACGGTTCCGGAGGCCGGAAGTTGCGCTGTCTTTACTCGCCGTTTCAAAATGCTGCTGAGGCCTGGGGGCCTGTGACTGACGCCCCCTTCCCCCTCCTCCCCCGGGCTCGGCGGGGGAGCGACTCATGGAGCGGCCGTGAGGTGTGGCTCTGGGGCTGCGTCGCCTGGGGGCTGGGAGGCTGGGGGCTGCGAGTGGAGAGCGGGGAGCGGGGAGCGGGCGGCGGGGCTGCAGCGCGGCGGGCCCCGAGGCGGGGGCCGCGGCGGGAGGCGCCTCAAGCGTGGGTGGTAACGTGGGGACGGTGGCGCCGGGCGGAAGACGGCTGATGGGGGCAGGGGCATCAGCGGAGAAACCGAGAGAGAAAAATGGATCTGCGGTGTGGTGAGCCGCTTCAACTCACAGATTACAAACCTAAACTCGAAATGGTAGGATTGACGGCGTATAACTGGAGGCAAAATTTGAGGAGACCTGAGGCACTTAAGACTGAGTGGGGCAAGACGGAGGCGGGGACAAGGACTTTGGGGGTATCAAGATTTTAAGGTAATTTTCAGACTTCGAAAACATCCGTCTCCAGTGGTTTTTGAGCACTCTTTTGAAGTAAACTTGCGGGCGACACCCAGCCCTCCCGAAACAGGATCTCAGGAGCTAAAGCATATTAGCACACCTCCCAAGTGATTTTTTTACACCGGGAAATTTTAAAAACAGCGGTTTGAAAGCGACGCTCTGAAAATGCAGCTGCTCTTTTCCTTCATCAGGAAATGTGAATTAGGAGTTCCTCTTTACCTTAGGTTAGCAGTTGGAACAAATTTTTGTCTTACGCTTCTTGGAACGCTTTCTTATTAAGTAATACTGCAGCGCAGTTAGGTTTAGCCCCCTCCCTCATGCATTCCTCATGGGAGAAGTAATATGTTACAAATATCTTTTCACAGTGTTTTGTTTCGCAGAACTGATCAGGATTACAACTTTTTATATTTAACAAACTTAAGACTAAGTATTTGCACGCCTGTTAAAAACAAGACACAATACTGAAATGTGTAAAGTTAACGCTTTCTCATCCCTAACCTTTCATCTGAGGCTAGTTATTAGCTCTATCCTTCCTATTTCTGCACACGTACGTGTAAGCAGCATTGTTTTCATCTTTCAGGAGGTGGTCTACTCCTTAAGCTTTCATAAGAAGGTGTCATACACAACTTTACATAAAGTATGCACGTATAATGCTTTCTTTTATAGACTTACATAGTATCGCATTATACAACATTTAGCCGGTTCCCCATTGACGTATTTTTAGGTCGTTTCTTGGCTTTATTGTTTTGCAAACTGCTTAATTTTAGTAGGTGTGTAGCAGACCTAGTAAGAACTGAACGACTGAATAGTAGTTTCTTCTTACACGGAATTTTTTTGTTTTCATGAATCTAGTTGAAAGAAAATTAGATAGTAGTGTTTAAAGAGGTCCTTAGGACTCTAAAAATTGGTGAGAATGATAAGCTCTGCTAACTGGATAAGATTTTATTTTATGGACCCAGCAGGGTTCTCCCTTATGCACATGTAGCATAGTCCTTTGCCCTTCAAATGTCCTGGGAAACCGATATATTTTTGCTTTCCCTGGGATGGTCCTAGTTCTGCTATATTTTTGAGTGGAATTGGCTTTTCTTTCCATAAACACGTATCGAGGGAGTGTTCTTTTGAAAACAAGCAAAATAAACTAAGGACTTCCTTCCTTTTTTAAAATGAAGTAAATTCTTTTCATCTCTTTATACGCATTTATTAGGTGGAAAGAAGCGCTTAATCCAGGGAGAACCAAAGTAGTACAGATTAGTGATACTGATTCTTTTAATGTAGCAGGAATATTTTCCAAGAGTACCGTCTTTTTATTTTAAGATACAATAGATAAACAGAATTTTTGTGATTTCTTCCTCATTTGATATGTATCATTATTCCATTAGATAATTAAAAACTTGTTGTAATTCAGAATTTTTCCTATTTCCTCCACCTTTTTAATGAAACATTTAAAAGCATATCACACAGATATGTCTTTTTAACCTTTGCATATGTAAATATATGTCTTATTGGGCTAGAAATTAAAAAAAATTAACAGTGCCTGTCTTCTACAGTTAACAGTTTCTTAATAGTAATGGACATAATTCCAAATTTCTAAAGTAACATTTTACAGATGGCTTGTTTGAATTCGAATTAGGACTTGAATAAGGTTCACAAAGCATGTTAAGTTTGTGTTTTTTAAGTCTGTATCGTAATCTCCCCAAATCAGCCCTCCTCACCTTTGGAGGGCTTATGGACCTGTATTCTAGATTAGACAAATTACTTGTTTGTTCTTGCTTGCTTGTTTATTTACCTTTCCTACAAACAGGTAGTTAGTAGTTACATCTAGAAGCTTGATTTGTTTGGGTATGGAGGGGGTTTGGTCAAGAATACTTCATAGGGGAAGTATTGGATACTTCTGTTGCATCATCTCAGGAAGTGTTTTATATATGAATGACCTTTAGAGCTAAGTTTGATCAGTGGTCAACTGCTGTAAACCTGCTCTAAGTGTTTTAGAGTATCCCCCACATCCTCACTTTTATCTTAAATGGTCTTAACATCTTACAGTTGTTGAGGGAGATAACATTTAACCTGAGATTGGAAAGTTTAGGATGAGTCAGCCTTGTACAGAACTCAGTGCTCCAAGTGAAGGAACAATGTGTGCAAAAGCCCTGAAGCAGGAAACAAAAGCCCTGCAGAGAAACTGAAAGATCACGAGTGTAGTTGTGGGTGCAGGGATCATGGAAAGCAATGTGCTGAGAGGCTAGACTTATGTAGTAGCAAACTAAAGAGCTGGATCTGGTACTATAGGATTGCTTTTTTGCTTTGGTTTGGTTTTTTAATCCTGGCTATAATGGGGAGTTTGGATTGGAGAGACTAATTAAGAGTTTATTGCACTGATGCAGCCAATAAATAACATTTGGCATCCACAGGTGTTAAGTCTGGCTGCTAAGGTGTCCACATAAAGCCCAATCATCTGGGTTGGAGACCTGGGACACAGGGAGGGGGACAAGCAAAATGAAAAATAAATAAAAATGCTTCCTCCTCTTTCTCTGTCTGCTTGTTTGTCGTCATTCCTGTCTGCTTCCTTCCTCTTTATGCAAAAAAAAGGGGGTGGGTGTGGAGGAAATAACATTTTTTGGTTTGGAGAAGTAGTCATGGAGATGAAGAGTAGGGGTGGTTTTGAAAGATTTAAGAGTTAAAATCTAGAAGGTTTGATGATGTAATAGAAGAGGGGAAAATAGAAGAGGTGATTCTTAACTGGTTTGTATAATTGAGTGTAACTGCTAGTTGGCAGCATGGTGTGGT
Source organism: Solenodon paradoxus (assembly GCA_004363575.1). Taxonomy (NCBI): domain Eukaryota; kingdom Metazoa; phylum Chordata; class Mammalia; order Eulipotyphla; family Solenodontidae; genus Solenodon; species Solenodon paradoxus. Next base: position 25,972 of record RJWH01006247.1, read on the forward strand.
AGAAAAGGATAAGATAAGCTTTAGACTTTGGCAAGTTAACTTCTTTAAGCCTCATTTTTGTCTTTTAAGGAGTGGGTAATAATACCTACCCCTGCTCCTGTACTAAAAGAGATTCCAAGTGGAAAGAGGGCAGGATCTTGGTTTGGAATCAAAGCTTCTTGCTGACTGTATTTCTCATATATATCCTTGAACAAGACCTTTGTTACATATTTTCCTTCCTGTTTTTTTCCAGTATTCCTCCATTTAAAAATCCTTCCTTTCCTATATCTGTTCTCATTCCTCCTCTTACTTACAATCAAAATTAATTTGTGCTCTGAACTCCCATGGCCCCTAAATCAGTATCTTTTATTTTTTAGAGAGAGGCAGGAAGGAAGAAAGGGAGAGGAAAAAGCATTTAAGGAAGGAAGAGGAGAAAACATCTTTTAAAAAAATTTAATTTCATGTTTCTTGAGGTAACTTTGATTTACAAAATAATATATGGCCATATGTGCAGAATCACCATTCCTCAAATATGTGACAACACATCCTGCTCATCACCAAATTACCGCTTCTACCGCCTTCCCTGATAGTAGCCTCAGTTCTGTCATTAATGCTCAAGGGTTTGTGCCTGCCATCCTCTTTTGCAGTTTCTTTATATTCCACATGAGTGAGCGCATCAGTATTTTTCTTCCTCTTTGTGACTGACTTCATTTAGCACAATCCTCTGTAATTCCATCCAGATTGTGACAGAATGATAGGGTTTAATCTTTTGGGGAGCTGTGTAGTATTCCATTGTGTGGAATACATCTGTCCATCCATGAATGGGAAGTTAAGTGTGATTGTCCCTACTTTTCTTAGTGTACCATTTGCGGAATTGACTTCCAACCATTGACTTTGAGCTTATTGTTATAAGCTCAAATAAGCATCTATAGATGAGTCTCCTGTATGCATCAGAAAGTTGGGTTATGTTTCTTAATCCATTTGATTACTCTATTGTTTGGTGAGTTCAGTCCATGAGCAGTCTGTTTATTGCCATTTTGTTAATTATTTTCTAGGTGTTGTTGCAGATACCGTTGTTCTCTTTCTCTTAGATGCTTTGAAAGCATTTGTGCTGTATTTGGCATCCCTTTTTATATTCTTTGTTTTTTTTCCTCAGGATTTATGTTTTGAGATTACGCTGGGGTTTACTTAGAAGTTTCTTTGCAGGAAGAGAGGAGGAAGAAATATTTTATTGTATTTTTATTTAGTTAGTTCACGCTGGTTGTTGCCCCTTGGAGATGGATCTCAAACCCAGGAGTATGTGGCTTGGGTTCCTTCATAGGTAATTGACCTAACTATTACTCCCCAGGGCCCATTGAAAGCTGTTAGCTTTGAGCTTATTTTAACAGTCTATATTTTTATTCCACCCCACATTGAAAAAACATTCTTTTTAAAGTAAGGTACAGGCAGGAATGAAGGCAAATAGGCAGGAAGGGAGAGGAGGAAGCATTTTATTTATTTTTTTATTTAGTTGTATACCTTGGTTGTTCACCCTGGCTCAGAACACCAACCCAGGTTCTTGGGATATTTGTGAAGTACACTTAGGCTGGAGACAGTTGACCAAACCCACTGTTCCACTGGGGTGAGCCTAAAGTTTTTTAAATTTTTATTTTTAAAGGAAAGGAACAAGAAGGAATGAAAACGAGTAGAAAGCAAACAGACAGAGAGGAGGAAAAAAAGCACCTTTTCGTTTTATTTTAAATTTTGGTTGCGCATTTTGGTTATTCCCCCCAGGCCCTGGTATGCGAACCTGGCTCTTTCGGATGTATGTAGACTGTGCCAGCAGGAGGTGGTGGATCTAGCTGCTACTCCACCAGGCTGTGCTTCTCTTCCCTGTGTTTCATATTTTTGACATCCTGCTACTTTTAAGTAAGGTTTTTTTGCTTTTATAGAACTTCCTTTAGTATTTCTTGTAAGGCTGGTTTAGTGGTGATAGATTCCTTTAACTTTTGTCATAAAGTTCTTTATCATTCCTTCAATTCTAAATGATAATCTAGCAGGTGGAGTATCCTTGTTTGGAAGGCCTTTTCTTTCAGCATTTTGAATATACATTCCCATTAGCTGGGAAATCTGCTAACAATCTTATAGGGGCTCCTTTGTATGTAACTTGTTTTTCACTAGCTGTATTTAAGATTATCTTGTATTTTTGACATTTTAATGATGATGTCTTTAGTATAGGTCTGTTTGTGTTTGTTTTGTTTGAAACTGAGCTTCTTGGGTCTGGAGGTCTGCTTCCTTCCTCAGGTTAGGGAAATTCTCAGTGATTAATTCTTCCAGTACGGTTTCTACCTCCTCTTTCTGTTTTTCTGGGACCCAGTGTGAGGTGAATGTTGTTTTGCTTGATGTTATCCCATAAGTCTTGTATGCCATTTTCAAGTTTTGAAAATTTTTTTCTCTTTACTCATCCGCTTGGCTGTATTCCACTGCCCTATCTTGTAGCTCACTGATTAGATTGGAGTCTTCTTTCAGACTGCCCTTTTGTTGTGTTCTTTAGCTCAGCTATTGTGTTCTTTATTTTCATGAATTCTGTTCGGAACCTGCCTCATATTTTCTTTGTTGTAGTTTTCGGTTTTTTTTTTTTTTTTTTTGGAAAGGTAGGGAAGAAACATTTTATTTAGTTGTTTATTTTTGCAACTAAACCTTTTTTTTTTTTTTTTTTTTTTTTTAAGTTCATTCTGGTTGTTCTCCTGGGCCCTGGGTCTTGAACCCAGGTCCTTGGGATTAATGTGGATTATGCCTGCTGGACTTAAGTGCTAATCATCACAGCACGCCTCATTCTCAATTTTTTGAGGAATCTCCATGATGCTTTCTATAAGGGTTGCTCCAGTTTGCATTCCCACCTTTCTCTGAATCTTTGCTAGCATTTGTTGTTTCCAGACTTTTGACTAATAGCCAATTTCACAGGTTTAAGGTGATACCTCATTGTTGTTTTGAGATGTCGTTTTTGTTTCTCCTTTGGTTTTTGGATTTCAGTGAGTGTCATTAAAACTATTGCTTTAAAGTCTTCATCAGGTAGTTTACATAAGTCTCTTGCATTCAAATTTTCCCCCAGGATTTTGTTTTGGTCCATCATTTTACATCTGTTTCTCTGTATCTTCGATCTGTTCAGCATTCTGTTTTTTTGTTTTTGTTTCTTTTTAAAGGAAAAGTGCAGGCAGTAATGAAGGCTAGTAGGCAGGCAGGCAGGCAGGAAGAGAGAGAAAGAAGCATTTCATTTAGTTGTTCATACTGGTTGTTTCTCCCCAAACCTGGGACTGGTGCCCAGGGTTATGTGTCCTGCACTCATTCGGAGGCGATTGACCCAACCATTACTGCATCAGGGCATGCCTCTGTTTATTTCTATGATGTAAAGACTTTGTGTTAGGGTATTAAGTTGCACAGATTCAACCTGGGTGTTAGTCTGAAATGCTGGGCTTCCTTTAGTTGTGTGATCTCAATGCTTTCATTTGTTGAAGCTCCTGGGTGGGCTACAAGGTTGTAGTTGGTGTAGGAATGCAGAGGTTTCCCCCAGAATCACAGGCATGAACAAGACCCAAGGAGAAGGACCCATTAGTTGTGGACCCAGTCTGCAAGCAGTTCATAATTTCAACAAAACTCACTGAAAAGAATAGGAAACTAATCTTAGTAGAGCATAGTCCCTTGTGAAAATTTCTCAGTCCTCCAGAGGAGTGGCACTCCCATCAGGGGACAGTAAGCAAATTCTAGGGCCTAGGGGTGGAATTTAAGGCAAAACCAAGCAAATACAAAATTATCTAGCTGTAGTCCCTGTCTGGTGGAAACTGCCATTTTGATAGAACCCTTTACCTGTGGGGCATAATGGAATGCTCCTTGATGGGAATAAATCAAATTTCCCCACAGGCGATTGGTGTTTTTCTCTGGCAGTCTATGTAAACGCAGCTTTGAGTACTAACAGATAAGCACAAGTGTTACAGAAGCAGCATATTAGTTTATAAGAGGTCATTCTTCTTCTCACCTCTCTCTGAGGTTTTTGGTTCATTGACTTTAAGCCATTTTCCAAGTATGGTGGCACCCACTGATCAGGAAAACTTTTCAGGTGTTGGAGAGTGTCTGTATCACTGGCCTCTCCCTGTGGCCCAGAGGTCTCTGAATAATGTGATGTGATTAAGCCAAAACAGATCAGCTTCTCCTGCCTTTTATCTTGGTGTGTTTTCTTTCTCTGTGGAGGTGCTGGTCCCTGTTCATTTTCAAAGATTCTGTTTGGTAAGTAGGTGTATTTTGGATGTAGCTATGGGGAGAGATTGGGCTTAAGATTTTAACAGTCTGCCATCTTAGAACTGGAAGCCAAAAACATCTTTCTTTATTTGATTGTTTTATACATTTTTCACTTCGACTCTGGGTCTTCAACTTGGATCCTTGGACTGTATCTCAGCCATCTGGATCATAAGAGCATACCACTAAATCGGTATCTTTTATCTTATTTCTTTAAAGGAAAGGTACAGGTAGTAATGAAGGCAAATAGGCAGGCAAGCAGGAGGAGAGAGGAGGAAGAAGCCCTTTATTTTAATTAATTTATTTTTTGACTTTTTTAAACTTATTTTTTTAATTATAGTAATTTTTCTACACATTAAAATAATTTCCTATGTATAGGTTCCCCATTTCTTACATATATTTCAGCATACCATGCCATCCACCAAATGTTCTTCCCCATTGTCTAGTGTTCCACTACCATTTGTCCCTCCCCACCCCATTCCTTTTTTGGTAACCTCAGTTCTGTTGCAGATGTTTCAGGGTTGGTTATGTTTCATCTGTTCCTTTGTTTTGACTAATCACATTCCACCTATGAATGAGATCATATGGTATCTATATTTCTGTTTTTAACTTGTTTCACTTGGCATAATCCCCTCTAGTTCCATTCATGTTGATTCAAATGACAGGATTTCATCTCTTCTAAGAGAGATGCCCTTTATTTTTATATAGTTGTCCATCTTGGTTGTTTCCGAAGACCCAGGTCTAGAAGTGAGGACCTTCAGATATATGTGGACTCTGCCCTTTTTAATCTGCTAGGCCACCAGGGCACACCTAAATCAGTATCTTTTTAATGGTACATTTTCTATTGTGGTTTTATTTCTTCAGAACTGCCAGTTATTATTATTATGCTCATGTTTCTAAGATGTTGAAGTAGAGTGACTTCTGGCTTTCTTCCCACAAATCATCTTCAAAGAAACTATAAAAGGGAAATACGGTGCAAAACAAATGGGTTCTATATGGACTGTTTCGAATTGGGGGTGGTGGGGTAGAGGAAGTTTGACTTTGTAGAGTAAGTTTGGAATGTCTGTAGGACCCTAGAACTGTCAGGGAAGGGAACTATTGAATACTCTCTAGTTTCTCACCTCCTTCATTAACTTGGAATTACCTTTTTCTATACATGCTGTAACTCAACCCAAGTTCAGCTCTCCTCAAATAGTAATTCAGGGCAGTATATACTTATGAGTTGATTTAAAAACAAAAACAGGTAATAACTGACTTTGAGCAGTCACTTCTCTGACCCTTACCCTCTTAATTTTTAGTTATTCCTATTTTAATGCTGCTTCTCCTTGGAGAAAACAGTGATTCCTTGAATTGAGTAGTGATTCTATGGGTTGGAGAGTGTCTGTTTTACTGGTGCTTGAGGCATTCTACTTTAGTGCTCATTTCCTACCTTACTTCAGGTTACTGCAACTGATAAGGACTGAAATCTGGTCTTCCCCCATATACTTTGCCTATCGTGGTATCTGCTATCCTCCAGAGGAAAAAAAATAAAGACAGTTGAAGAGGACAGTTATTTCAAGAGAAGAATAATATATGGGCTTCATTAGAATAGAAATAATAGAACTGATAGACCAAGAATTTAAAGTTAGACTGATATCATCTCCAAAGAAATTAGGAGAATATTATTAATTGAAATTAGAATAAGCAAGGAGCCTCCATAAGACTGTTGGTAGATTTCTCAACTGAAACTGTATAGGTCAGAAGGAAATAGCATCATATTTAAATGCTAAAAGAAAAGGACTTCCAACCAAGGATACTCTACCCTGCTAGATTATCATTAAGAATTGAAGGGATGATAAAGAGCTTTTTAAGGTAAGCAAAAGTTAAAGGTACTCATCACTATGAAATCAGGTTTACAAGAAATACTAGTTCTGTAAAAAGAAACTCCATGTAAAGTAAGACATCAATATATAAAATATGAGACTAGGAGAGCAAAATGTGAACAGTTAGAATGAGCTCAAGACTAACTTGCTTTCAAATAAAAACAGGAAATAGGCATAGAAATGTTAATGTGAACAGTTAGAATGAGCTCAAGACTAACTTGCTTTCAAATAAAAACAGGAAATAGGCATAGAAATGTTGATGTTAACTCGGTAACCTCAAAACATATCTCCTGGGAAAAAGCAAAGAAGAAAATGAGGGAAACCATCGCAACACAACTTTTTGATTCACTGAAGATGAGAAAGAACAAAGGCACAAAAGCAACAATATCAAGAAAACAATGAACAAACTGGTAATAAACAAGGATGTATCAATCACTAAATGTTAACAGATTGAGTTCACTAATTAAAAGGCACAGAGTGACTAAATGGAATAAAAAACATAACCCAACTTTCTGCTACATTCAGGAGACTCACCTTTCAAAATATAAACATAGATTCAAAGCTAGTGGTTGGGAGAACACTAGTCAAATGGTAAACAAACAATAGGGCAGGGACATCAGATAAAATAGATTTCCAACTAAAGAGGATAATAAAAGACAGTGATAGATATTTGATTAAGGGGTCAATTCAGCAAGAAGACATAACTGCCTATTAATATATATGCATCAAATGAAGGAGCATCAAAATACGCAAAGCAAGTGTTAGAACTAAAGAGAGTCTTTGGCAACTGTACAATAATAGTAGGAGACTTCAGTATTCCAACAATGGTCAGATAATTATCAGGGAAAAACATCTTTAAATGACATTTTTGAACAGATGGGTTTAATAGACATATATCAAGCACTTCATCCAATGACTACAGAATTTACTCTCAAGTGTGCATGGAACATTCTCAAGAATAGACCACATGTTGGGACACAAAACTTGTCTTAACAAATATACAAATACTGAAATTATACCAGGCATCTTCTCTAATCACAATGACTTAAAACTGGAAATCAGCCATGAAGAGGAAGCTAGAAGATTCCAAAATATTTGAGGACTGATGTGCCTTGCTTCGTAGTTTGGTTAGCTGCGTCTGACTGAAGCACAGTCCACATACATCCCAAGGACTCAGTTTGCTTCCCAGGCTGGGGAGAACAATTAAGATGTACAAATAAATAAAAATAAAGTGATTTTTTCCGCTTTCCTGCCTACTCCATTCAGCCCTACTTGCACCTTTGCTTAAAAAAATAAAAAATAAAAAAAAAGAGAGAAAGTGCCTATGCAGGCTAAAGCAACACAACATGTTTTTAAATGACTGGTTAAAGGAAGAAATCAAAGGATAATTTAAAAAGTACTTGGAGGCAATGGAAATGAAGATACGAACTACTAGAACTTATGGATAAAGGCAAACTAAGAGGGAAGTTCACTGTAATCAAGGTTCACTTAAAGGAACAAGAAAATTTGCAAATAAACAGTCTAACCATACACTAAAGCAACTGGGAAAAGAAAAATTGAAGCCATAAGTCAGTGAAGGAAGAAAATAAGAATTCAAGCAGAAATAAGTGACATAAGAAAGACATGCCAGTAGATAATGAAACCAAAAGCTGGTTCATGGAAAAAATAAATTAGACAAACCTTTGGCTAAACTAAGAGGAAAAACTCATAACTAAATCAGAAATGAAAGAAGTTACAGCAGATACCTCAAATTAAAAACATAATAGACTATGAACAAGTGTATATGAATAAATTAGCAACCTCAAAGATATGGACAGATTTTTAGAAACATACTCCTTACCAAAACTTAATCTAGAAGAAATAGGAAACTTGAACAGAGCTATTACAAAGAAATTGAATATTTGAAGTTTCCCCTAAGATAAAAGCCCAGGACCAAATAACTTTACTAGTGAGTTTTACCAAACCTTCAGAGAAGAATTAATACCAATTCTTGTTAAACTCTTCCAAAAAATTGAAAAACAGTGTTTCCATACACTTTCTGTGAGATTAACATTGCACTAATACCAAAGGCTGATAAAGATATTACCATGAAAGAAAATTAGACTGGTATCTAATGAACGTATGCAAAAATTCTCAAAAAATATTAGCAAACTGAAGCCAATAGTACACCAAAAATGATCATTATGACCAAGTTGAATTTACCCTGGAGAGGCAAGGATGGTTTAACACATGTAAATCTATTGTAATACACCACATCAACAAGAACAAGAAAAACCACATGATCATATCAGTAGACACAAAACTTTCGACAATAGTCTATACCCATTTATGATAAAAACAACATAAAAAGGGGACAGAAGGTTCATGTTCAATATAATCCACATGTGATAAACCTACATCCAACTTCCTGCTTAATGGTGAAAAACTGAGTTTCCTCTTAAGATCAGGAACAAGACAAATCTATCCACTCTATTGCTCTTTACTATCATATGGGAGGTCTTAGCCAGAACAGTCAAGAAAAAGAAAAAGGAATCCACATTGTAAGGAGGAGGAGAACTATCACTATTTGCGGATGTAATGATATGTGTGTATATATATATATTATATATATATATATTATATATATATATATCAGAACCTTAAAAGCTCCATCAGTAAACTACTAGATTAATGAATACAGTAAAGTGGTAGGTTACAAAATCAATACAAAAAATCCATTGCATTTTTATACACAATGATAGAAATCAAGAAAATTCCTTTTGCAACAGAAAACTAGGTCATGTATTTTATTTAGTTCTTTACATTTGTTGTTCCTCCTGGCCCCAGGTCTTAAACCCAGGCCCTTGAGATGTATGTTGGACTGTTCCCAGGGTGTACTAGACCACTAGGCTACCAAGGCATGCCCTGTTAAGTTTTTCTTAAAAGAGAGGTAGATACAAAGAGATGGAAAGATATCCCATGATCATGGATGAGAAGAACTACCATTGTTAAAATGATCATATTATCTAAAGCAATATACAAGTTTAATGCAATCCCCATCAAAATTCCACAGATGTATATCAAGGAAATAGAGGGAAAAATTTAAAGTTGTATAGAAGAACAGAAGACCCCAAATAGTCAAAGCAGTCATGAGAAAAATTTGTTCTGGAGCTACACTCGTAGACATTGAACTGTACTAGAAAGTAGTAATGATCCACTGTGTGGTACTGGAATAATAACAAAACACATAGTTCAGTGGAATGGAGCTGAATCAACAGATATTGACTTGCTCATATATAGTCGGCTAGTTTATGACATGGAGCTAAGAGCAGATGATGGAAAGAGTCTTTTTGATAAATAACATTTGGAAAAATGTGGCAGCCATATGCAAAAGAATAAAAGTAGATAATTCTCTAACACCATACACAAAAATTAATTTAAAATGAATTAGAGACTTGGACATAAGGCCAGAAATCTCCAAAAGACAGCATAGGTAAGGCATTCCATGACATCAGCCTTAGAGAGGTCTTTGGGGATTCAACTCCAGTGGAAAGGGGAACAAAACCAAAAATAAACAAATGAAACTACATCAAAATAAAAAGCTTCTGCACAGCAAAAGGAATAATCAAAACAGTGACAGCTTACTGAATGGGAGAAGACATTTGCATTTCAAATACCTGACAAGGGCTTCTTATCCACAGTATACAAAGTGCATCAAATTCAACAAAAACAATCCAGTAAAAAAATGGATAGAACTAAGCATTTCTTTAAAGAAGACAGATAGTAAACAGACATGAAAAGATACTTTTCTTCGCATTACTAGGCAAGTACAAATCAAAGCAAGAATAAAGATATCACCTTACACCGGTGAGATTGTTGATTATCCAAAAGTCTAGAAACAACAAATGCTGGTGACAGGTGAAAGGGGGACATTTTTAACTGTTGGTGGGATTGCAAATTGGTGCAATCCTTATGGAAAACAGTACAGAGTTTCCTTAAAATACTGAAAATGGAAATCCCGTGTGATACCGTTATCCCACTTCAGCCAAAAACACTAATTCACGTGGTGAACCCCCATGTTTATTGCATTGTTTACAATAGCAAAGAAATCGGAACTACTTAAGTGCCCATTGTAAGGTGAATAGGTAAAGATCTGGCATATATACACAGTGGAATATTACACAGGACTTAAAAGATGCAGTCCTCTCAGTTGAGACAATGGAACTAGAGGGGATGGAACTAGAGGGGATTATGCTAAAATGAAATTAGTCAGGAGAAAGGCATACTGATTGATCTCACTCATAAGTAGAATATAAACAAACAAAGCAAAGAAACAAATTAAACAAAAACCAATACTTGGAAATCAACAATAGAACTGAGGTTACCTGTAGATAATGGGAAAGGGGCTTGGGGTAAGTGGCATTAGGGTCAGATGAGTGATAAAGAACTTGGTATTTTGGGTAGGTTGTGTTGTCATGTATCTGAGGAGTGGGAAACCTGTACATGGGTTTATATTTTGTAAATCAGTTTCCTCAATATCAAATTAAGAAAATAAGTACTGAGCAACTCAAGTAGAAAAATACAGTTTGGCATGCTCATGGAGTAGCAGTTACATCCACTGCCCCCAGTTAAGTGCAGTCCACATACCAAGAACCCGCGTTTGCATCCTGGGGCCAGGCAGAGCAACCAAGATGAACAGCTAAATAGAATAAGTAAAAATGCTTCCTCCTCTCCCTGCCTGCTTGCCTAATCACATTCATCCTCCTGTACTTGTCCTTTAAAAATTAAAAAAATTAAAATACAGTGGTTGAAATAAAGAACATAAATGGGAGAAATAATAGCATGATAAGTAGAAGAATGAACTAGAACTCTAGATCAAGAAAATCTCCAAACAAGGAAAAAAAGGACAAAGAAAATACAGTGGAGGGTGCACTTTGGTTGAGTAGAGGTTTGGTGCAGTCTATATAAACCCCAGGGTCCCTGGTTCAAGATCTGGGACAGGGAGAACAAATTAAACAACTTAAAAAAATTAAGTGCTGCTTCTTCCTCCCTCTCACTGCCTACCTGCCCCTGTTCTTCTTCATTCCTGCCTGTACCTTGCCTTAAAAAAAAAAAGGGAAAAGCTAAGAGTTAAGGAGAATAGATGTAGAGATATTCATCTGAATAATAGGGGTCTTAGAGAAATAAAAGTGAAAAGGAGAAAGTGCTTGAAGAAATGGGAAAAAAATAATACATACTCTGAGACTTTATTTGGGATGAAAAGAATTGCTACATAATGATAATCACTGCCTATTGACACTTCACCAAAAAGACAGCAATTTAAAGTTTTGTATACCTCTGGTTGAAAGTTCTTAAAATAAATGAGGCAAAATTGGTAGAACTAAATTGGAATAAATGTACAAGTTTTCCATAGTGGTGGGAGTTTTTATTACATCTCAATTATAGATCATGCTGATGTATTAGCAGATACTTAAGATTATAAAAACCAATAAACCTACTGAACATAGAGGCATGCAAAAATACATTAATGAACTGGTCATCCAGATTATGGTGAAAATGCTAACAATTTTAAAAGATAAAATTTTATAGAGAGGGTGGTCTTCCCATGGTGCAGTTACATTAGAAATTAATTCTAAAAATATGAATTGAAAAATACATTATGTGGTGTGCCCTGGTGTTGTAAGGGTTGGGCGAAAGCCACACACATCCCAAGGTCCCATTGTGTCCCAAGACCAAAAGGAACAACCAAGATGAACAACTAAATAAAGTGCTTATTTCTCCTCTCCCTGCCTGCCTCTGCTTGACTGCATTCCTGCCTATGCCTTTCCTTTTTTTTTTAAAAAAAAAGAAAAATGCATTATCAGCATAGCTATGTAACGAATGGATTTTAAAAACCTGTGTATTGAATAAAAGATAATGTTGGAATGAGTGGGGTAAAGGATTTTCTACCTTAAATATTCAAAATTATGGAAGAAGGAATAGCTAAGTGTCTAATTTAGAAAGTGATCAGAATAAAATTTTAAAATGAGTTGAGTGATACAATAAAGTATGAGTGGAAAGGATAGTGCATCTGTACAAAGGTAGAGATTAAAAGAATACTGTCAATTATATGTCAGTAATTTTGAAAACAGCATAGAAGGAGAAATAAAAAGCTCAAGTAATTGTTTATTAAAGAAATTAAAACATTAAAAATTATTTCCACAAAGAAACCTGGGATTTACAAGTTTTACAGATAAGTTATACCAGTCTCTCAAAGACTAGACCATTTCAATTTTGTAGTTTTTTTCCTAGACAGTGGGAAAATGGTCACTACTCAGCAATTCATTCTATTACACCTGCTAACCTTGACATTCAAAAACAGGAAAATATAAAATTACAAACACATTTTATTCACTTACATAGACTTTAGCACCTAAATAAAATGTTAGAAATCAGAACCCAACAGTGTATGAAAAAGGATAACATACCCAAACCAAATTGAGATCCTAGGTGTGCAAGGATTTCATATTAGAAAATCCATACATGAGATTAAAAAAATAAAGGACAAGTGGAGGCAGCAATGAAGGTGAGTATGTAAGCAAACAATAAAATGTTTAAGAAACATTTTCCTCTATTTTTATTTAGTTTATCTCTGTTGCTTACACAGCCCCTGGGATGTGACCCTCTGGACTCAAATTCAAAATTTACATTAATAGATAAAGTATCTTAGATAAATTAAAAACATTTTATATATTGCTCTTCCATGATATTTTCATAGTTAATGAAGAAAATTAATCTTTCTGGATAAAAAAGCTGTTTAAAAAGAATAAAACAAACATGTAGGACATGTTACAAGTACTCCCTTTAAAATCAGACAAAGGTCCTGATACAGGACCATCAATATTGGATTGACAATCCTAAGCAGTAAAGTGTTAACAAGTAAAAGAAATCAGAGGCACAAGAAGTGGAAAGGAGGGAATAAAATTTTGTTGTCTACAAATGTCATTTTTAGGTAGTGATCTACAGACACATTAATATAATTATGTAAATTAGCGATCTGAGATTTAATAAAAGTCTTGTATGTTGTACATTTGCAAAAATACTAATAAACAGGCATCACAGTTTTAGAATACTGGCTTTAGTAACAAATATCCTAGACCTCTCAAAGGAAAATTATAAAATTTAAGAGATTACATGTGAATTGGAAAACAACTTGTTCTTTTAAATATAATTTCATTCAAAATCCCAGCAGGTATTTTCATGGAAATTGATAAGCTGATACTAAAATGTATGTGGAAGAGTTAAAGGAGCCATGGCCCACCATAGTGGCCTAGCAGATTAGTCCACCATGGTGCAGTCCATATACATCCCAAGGACTAGTGTTCTCAACCTGGGGCTGGGGTGCAACAACCAAGATGAACAGCTAAATAAAATAAAGCGTCCTTTCCCTGCCTACCCTCTCGCCTTTATTCCTTTCTGCACTTCTCCATTAAAAATAACAACAAAAAAAACCCCAACAAAAAAAAAAAACAAGAATAGCCAGCTGGTCACTTCAATAAAGGGAACAAGGGGAGAACAATTTGCCCTCTCGATAGTAAGAGGAATTACAACGGTGTTGAATTGTATAAACATGGGAGGATCAACTAGTGAACAGAATAGAGAACTAGTAGACACCCATTCATGAAGGGAAAATTTGTATATGATGGAAGTGCCTTGATCAAGAAGAGGCACAGCCAAATTGTGATGGAAAAAATGGACACCTTTATGGAAAAATAAACATTTTAAATAAGAATATCAAATCCATCCTGGATGGATTAAGAATTTATTTTTAAAATAATTTGAAAGTATGATTTGTTTACAATGGTATATTCATTTTAGGATATTTAAATTGCATCTCAATCTGAGTATTTTCACACTTCACAGGAGTTCTAGTGTCTTACTCTTATGTGGGTTGGATGTAGTTATGTTTGGATTTCTTCCTCTTTGTTTTCTTTATTTCCTATTTTCATTTGGAAGCAGGTTAGTGTTACACATAACCATCTACATTTTTATTCTTTCCACTCTATATTTATTCCATTTTTTAAGTGAGATTTCTTTGTACTTTTAGAGAGTAGCCTTTAGTATTTTTTGTAGAGCTCGTTTTGTGGTGATGAATTCCTTTAACTTTAGCTTATCATAAAAACTTTTTTCATTCCTTCAGTTCTGAATGATAAACTTGCAGGGTATATAGTATCCTAGGTTGAAAATCATTTTCTTTCAGCACTTTGAATGTATCATGCCATTCCCTCTGGCTGCTAGAGTTTCAGCTGAGAAATCTGCTATTGTATGCGGTATCCTTTGTATGTGACTCATTTTTTGCTAGCTGCTTTTAAAATTATTTATCTTGTATTTTTGACATTTCGATGACTGTGTCTAGATGTAGGTATATCTGGGTTTCTTTTATTAGGAACTATGAGCTTCCTGGGTCTGGAGTCTTGTTTCATTTCTTAGGTTAAGGAAGTTCTCAGTTATTATTTCTTCCAATACAATTTCTGCCCACCTTTTTCTATTCTCTAGGACCCCTTTGATACAAATGTTTTTCTTTTGATGTTATCCCATAGGTTGTGAATACTTTTCTTTTCTTTTCTGTCTTTGTTGATCTGCCTGAGTGCATTCACCTGCCCAATCCTTTAGCTCACTGATTCCATTGGAGACTTTATCCATGCTACTATCCAGTCCCTCTTTTGAGTTCTTTAATTCAGCTATCATGCTCTTAATTTCTTTGATATCTTGATTCAACTTTTGTTCTCTTTCTCTTCTGTTGTTTTCTTGATTTCACATGTATGTTTATCTCTGTTGCCCTAAATTCATCCTTGAGTACTTTGCACATGTCTGTCTTACTCAGATTTTCCCCTGGGGTTTTAATTGTATCCATAATTTCGTGGATATGTCTCTGTGTTTTCATTCTGTTTGTCATTCTGTTTATGTTTCTGGGGGTTAGATTTCCCTGCAGCAATGACATTTCATAGGGTATTGACAATGCCAGAGAAGCCTGGATCTTATTTTGAACACTGGCAATTCTTGAGTTGTGTGGCATCACCCTGTTTGGGTTTATTGATCATCTTAGGTGGATCCTGTGTCGGACCCAAGAGTTCAACCTATGGGGTTGGAGATTGTGTGGGGGATGCAGAGCCTTCCCCCAGTGTCCCAACTCTGAATGGTAATGGCCACCTTGTTGCTGGCCTGCAATTATCAATCAGACTGCACTTCCACCTCCATCCACAGAATAGCACTGTGGGTCCCTTTCAAGGTTTCTTCTGGGACTGTCTTCCTTTAAGCCTGGGGGTGAGATTTCCAGTGTCTGGTCTTGCAGCTCTGGAGCAATTTGGTGAGAGGGATTGGTGGCGGGGAATTTGCCTAGCTGCTCCTGCTCAGACCTCTGGTGTATTAGCTTTCCTGCCTTGTGCTAATAAGACCTTTCCCCTGACTCTTGTGTCCTGGTCCTGCTGGGTGGGCTCCCTTCAGCCTGCAGAGTGACTCCTGAGAGGCTCAGTTCTTCCTATAGTTTCCCCAACCCTGCTGCTCCCTCCACCGGCCGTCCCTCCACCAGGTTGGGAGTCCTAAATCTGTGGTAACGCTCAACCTCGACTCCTTCACCTACCCTTGTGGTGATCGCTGCCACCGTGTCGGTAGTCCCCAGGCCAACCCATCCATTCTGTGTGTGTCTGAAGAATAGATGATTCCTAGTTGTTCTGTCCAGAGGGGATCCAACATTTCCTGACAGGTTGCCATCTTGACCACCTTTCAAATTAAGGTTTTAAATGTTATATAAACAGTGTGGGTTAGGGAAATTGGGTGAAGGTAATCAATTGTATATCGTGAAGCAAGAACTGAAATTGTGTTATATTCAGATATGGGTTTACTATGGTGCACATCTTAAATCTGTATAATTTTATGATACAACGTTCTTTTAATAAATTATATTTTAAAAATGTCAAGAGCTTTACATTTTTGTCCTCCCCACCTCATTTTAGTAGAAGGTATATGTAAATATGAGATCTTCAGGAGTAAAAGATAGCTTAAGCTAGAATCATTGATTAAAAATTGAAGATTGTTAAATATAAGTTTGATTTTATTCAGATTAAGTTTTTGCTCATAAAAGTACCTTCTGGAAAACAGAAGACGTTATAAATTAGAACATATTTGCAGAACACCCAATCGATAACAAGCTAATATTAAAAGTTTGTAGAGCACTACTGAAAATCATCATGGGTGTACCTCTGTGACTCAGCACCTAAGGTGCAGTACATGTAAAGCCCAAGGATCTAGGTTCAAGACCTGGGACTGGGGATTAAAATTTCTTCTTTTAAATCAGCATAACAAAGTCAACCGAAAAATTATACAGAAGATAGGAAAAGGTATTTCACAGAAGAGGAAACATATGACCGGTAAGTATATAAAGACATTCAGCATCATTGATCAGGGAAATATAAATCAAGTCTGTACCTTTTTATTATTATATTTTAATATTTCTGGGTTTTATTGATAGGGACCATAATACCAAAATTCAGATATCAATTTATACCTCACTTCCTATCTAAAGTTAATGAGAATATATTTTACTTTAAGTGGGACACAGAGGTAAAGTACCAGAATTAAGGTACAGCCTTGAAGTCTTAATTTCACACCTCAAATATAAACAAGCATCGGTTTCCCAAATCATGCAAAAATGAAGTAAACTGCACAGAAAAAAAGCCATTTAAGTTATTTCCTTTTTTCTTAATATTATATAGTGAAAGCAGGTTATAACTTCAACAAACATCATAAAATCATTCATTTAAAATAGGGAAGTGAGAGCTCACCCTTGTGGCTCATGCAGCTGATGCAACTAAAATGCAGGTATGTAAAGCCCAAGGGATCTAATTTGGGCCAGAGGTAAGAAAAAAAAATTGACAAATATTTACAAAGAACTTTTAAATTTCATAGTTGCTTATAAAATACTTTAAAGATTGAATTATATAAAGATGTATCTTGTCAACATAGATAAGAGGTAAACTTTAAATATAAAATATACCACAGTGCTAAAAACCTCATGACATTCTATAGGAAAATCAAAGATAACCTTTCTGGAGAAAGATTATTTAGCTTTATAAATTTGCAATGTAAATTTTATATGAGTTCAATAAGGAGTATATTTAAATTCGTTGCATTTTTATTTGAATCTATTTTATGAAGAACCATAAAATAATATATTTTTTGAATATGTGTCCATCAAAATCAAGAGATTAATTTTTGCTTTTTCCTCTTGACAACTTTTTTTTTAAAGGAAAGGTGTCAGTAGGAATGAAGGCAGGCAGGAGGAGAGAGGAGTAAGCAGCATTTCATTTTTTTTTGTTTTGGCCGCAATTCATTTTTATTTGCGTTAATACATTTTTAAATTTATTTTTATTGTAGTTATTATTTTACACATTAAAATAATTTCCTATGTATAGATTCCCCATTTCTTAGATATATTTCAATACACCATGCCCTCCACCAAATCACCAACTGTTCTTCCCCATTGTCCAGTAAGCACCACCACCATTTTCCCCTGCCTGCCCCATTCCCTTTTGGTAACCTCAGTTCTGTTACAAATGTTTCAGGGTTGGTTATGTTTCATCTGTTATTTTGTTTCTTTTTCATTCACATTCCACCTGTGAGCAGAAGCACTGCATTTTTATTTAATTGTTCACATTGGTTGTTTCCCCAGGTCCCCAGTCTCAATCCCTGGACCTTGGGATGTAGTGGTCAAAGAGGACAGCCCTGCCTTGTTCCTCACCTTAGAGGAAATGCTTTCAATTTTTCGCCGTTGACTCTGATGTTGGCTGTGGGTTTTTCATATATGTCCTTTATTAAGTTGAGGTATATACCTTCTATCCCCATATTATGTAGGTTTTTTTTTTTTTATCATAAATGGGTGTTGAATCTTGTCAAAACCTTTCTCTGCATTTTTAATATGATCATGTGGTTTTTCTTCTTATTCTTGTTATGGTGTATTACATTAATAAGATTTATGTATGTTGAATTATCCTTGCATCACTGGGATAAATCCCACTTGATCATGATGGATGATGTTTTTGAAGCACTGTTGAATTCGGTTTGTTAATATTTTGCTGAGAATTTTTTCATCTCTGTTCATTGGAGATACTGGTCTATCATTCTCTTTCTTGATGATACTCTATCAGGTTTTGGTATCAGTGTGATATTAGCCTCATAGAAAGTATTTTGGAGTACTCCCTGTTCTTCAGTATTTTGGAAGAGTTTGAAAAGAACTGGTATTAATTATTCCCTGTAGGTTTTGTAAAATTCATTGGAAAAGCCATCTGGATCAGGGCTTTCATTTCTAGGGAAATCTTTGATTACATCCACAATTTCTTTGCTTGTGATTGTTCTGTTCAGGTTTTCCAGTTCTTCTGGTTCAATCTTGGTAGACTGTGTTTTTCTAGAAACCTGTCTATGTCCTCGTTTGTCTACTGTGTTGGCATAGAGCTGTTCATAGTAGTCTCAGGATGTTTTGTATTTCTGTATTATCTGTTGTAACTTCTCCCTTTTCATTTCTGATTCTAATTATGAGATTTTCTCCCTTTTTTTCTTTGTGAGTCTAGTCAGTGGTTTGTCAGTTTTGCTCATTTTTTCAAAGAACCAACTCGTTTATTGTCATTCTGGATTGTCTTTGTTTTCTATTTCATTTATTTCTGCTCAAATTTTGATTATTTCCTTTCTTTTACTGATTTTTGTCGTTTATTGTTTTTTCTCTAATTGTTTTAAATGTAGGGTTAGATTATGTGTAGTTTTTCCTGTTTCTTGAGGTAGACCTGGATTGCAATGAATTTCCCTCTTAGTACTGCTTTCCCTGCATCCCAGAGATTCTGGTAGCTTGTATCTTCATTCTCATTTGTTTATTAAGTATTTTTTTAAGTTTCTCTCTGATTTCCTCTTTTAATGAAGTCTTTCAGAAACATGTTGTTTAGTCTCCAATTAATTTTGGGCCTTCCAGCTATCTTTTTGTGGTTGATTTCTAGTTTTAAGCCATTGTGGTCAGAGAAGATACTTGGTATGATTTCAGTCTTTGTACATTTTTGAGACATGTTTTGTGTCCCCACGTATGTTCTATACTTGAAAATGTTCCATATGCACTTGAGAAGAAAGTGAAATCTGTAATCATTGGATGAAGTTTTCCATATGTCTATTAGACCTATCTGTAACAGTCATTTAAGCAGTTGTTTCCCTGTTAATTTTCTGCCTGGTTGTTCTGTCCATTGTTGTAAGTGGGGTATTGTAGTCTCCTACTCTGATTGTATTGCTCTCTGTCTCTTGACAATTCTAATAATATTTGCTTAATATATTTTGATGCTCCTTCATTTGGTGCATATATGTTTATAAATGTTGTCTTCTTGCTGGATTGACCCCCTAATTAGTATATAATGTCCGTCTGTCTTTTGTTATGCTTCTTAGTCAGAATTCTTTTATCAGATACAAGTATGACTGTTTCTGCTTTTTTGTGGTTGCTATTTGACTGTAGGATTGTCTTCTAACCATTGACTTTGAGTTTTTATCTTTTGAAAGAAGGTGAGTTTCCTGAATGCAGCGGAAAGTTGGATTATGCTTTTTAATGCATTTGGCCACTCTGTCGTTTGACTGGTGAGTTCAGTCTATTAATGTTTAGGGTGGTTATTGATATGTAGCTGCTTAGTGTCATTCTGTAATTTGTCTTCTCTGTGTTGTACCAGATAATGTCTTTGTTCTTCTCTTTCTCTTCTTAGGTGGAAAGTATGTGGTTGTGCTTTGATTGGTTTTCCTTTTTTCTTCTTTGCTTTTTCTCTGGATATGTATTCTGAGGTTACCCTGAAGTTAGCATTAAGAATTACATGTTTATTTCCTATTTTTATTTAAAAGCAGTAGTATTCTGTTCTAACCATTCTAACCGTCCACCTTCTTTATTCTCTTTTTCTCCCCACTTTTAAAATTTGTTGTCTTACTGTTTTTAAGTGGGGTTTACTTATACAGCATCTTTTAGTAATTTTTGTAGAACTGGTTTTTTGGTGAGAAATTCCTTTAGCTTTTGCTTATTGGAGAAGCTTTTTATCATTCCATCAATTTTGAATGATAATCTTGTAGGGTATAGTATCCTAGGTTGAAAATCATTTTTTTTTCAGTCTTCTGAATATATGATGCCATCCCCTCCTGGCCTGTAGAGCTTCACCTGAGAAATCTGCTGTATGTGACTCATTTTTCTCTGACTGCTTTTAAGATGTTTTCTTTATCTTGTATTTTTGTAATTTTTATGACGAGTGGCTTGGTGTAAGTCTGCTTGGGTTTCTTTTATTAGGGACTCCTTGTGCCTCCTGGGTCTCATGGCTTGCTTCATGTTTCACTTATGTAAGTTCTCAACTATTATTTCTTCAAATACAGTTTCTGCCCCCTTTTGTCTCTCTTCTCCTTCTGGGACCCTTGTAGTGCGAATGTTATTTCTCTTGATACTATCCCATAGGTTCCGAATGCTTTCTTCATTTCTTTGCCTTCTTTGAACTCTCTGCTGCTTTGTTTGAGTGTATTCCTCTGCCCTATCTTCTAGCTCACTGATATTATTGGAGGCTTCATCCATTCTATTCTTGAATCACTATATTGAATTCTATAGGTCAGCTATTGTGTTATTTCTTTTACATCTGTTTTGAGTGGCTTCATTGCTTCTCTTTTTTGTTGTTCTCTTTTCCTTCCTTTATTGTTTTCTTGATTTCCATGAATATGTTTACAACTCTTTCCCTAAATTTATCCTCTGGTACTTTGCAGACATCTGTTGTGTTCAGATTTTCCCCTCGGTTTTTGGATTGGATCCATCATCTCATGTATATTTCTCTTCTCTGTGTTTTTGCTCTGCATTATTGGCCTTGTGCAGGGTATCGAATTGTGCTAAGTCAGTCTGGATTTTGGACACTGGGATTTCTTCGGTTTTGTGGCATCACCACTGGTTGTATTTGTTGAAGTTCCTATGTGGGCCCTCTGTTGCTGCCCGGAAGTTCAGTCTATGGGGTTGGAGTTCGTGGGGGGGAGGGGGAGGTGCGGAATGCAGAGCCTTCCCCCAGCGTCCCAGCTCCCAACCGCTGTACCACCTTGCTATTGACGTACAATTGGCAACCAGGCTGCAGTTTCACCAACACCCACAAGGTGGCGCTAGGTGTTGCCTTGCCGGTTCCGGAAACTCTTCTCCTTTTAAGCCTGAGGGGGAGATTTCTGGTTGGTCAATTTTCCAGTTGGCAGGATTTCCTGTTGACTGGATATCCAGTTGGCGGGTGTGCATAGGTCATTGGATCTGGGACAATATGTTGGAGGGCGAGATTGGGCGATTCCCCTCCCTGCTTTCTGGTTATGGTACCACCCGGTGTAATTTTTTCCCTGGGCTTTCTGTTCAAACCATGGAGGCACTTGTGTCTCTTCCGCCCTGCTCCTAGACCCTGTCCCCCAGGTCTGTGGCCTGGTCCAGATAGATGGGCTCTCTGCTGTTTTTGCCATTCCTGTTAGGGCTGGTTCTTTCCACAGTTCTACCCCCCTCTGCCACGGCCGAAATCCTGATTCTGAGTCTTGCATATAGCTTTAAACCCAGACATTTTTCATCTACCCTTTGTTGTGATTGCTGCTTTGTCTCTACAGCATCCGTGTCTGCTTTTCCTTGGTGTTTTTTTCTGGAAAATAGGTGAGTTTCTAGTTACTCGTGGGGATGATGTGAGTCTCTTAGTGGCTTGTCATCTTGGCCAGAAGTCACTCATTTCTTTTCCTATTATGATCAACTTGCTGACCTTCTACTCCTGTCTCCCAGAAAGAAATCAGGTGGTGGTGACATTAGTGATGCACTGACTCTATAAAGCCCATACTTTTTGGATTGGAGAATAGGTAGATTAACAGTACCTCTTATACTTTGCTGATATGATTCGTCCCAAGATTTTGAATACAGTTTAGTGTTGGATCCTAAATTTCAATTGCTGTGGCCCAGCAATTTTTATTGTAGATGTGCCCAAGGGATACTTTTTTGCACATGTACCACTTGTGACATGTCTAGGAATTTTAATTACACCTTTATTCATGGTGATGAAAACCTAGAAATAACTGTCCATGAACTGGACTATTATATAGCATTCAGAATAAGTGAAAAATGAACTAAAGTGGCTTATATTGTAGATGAACCTTGAAAACATTTTGCTAAGTGAAATAAACCAAAGGATAAATGCTGTATGATTTCACTTATATGGAGTACATATTGTGTGCATATTCATAGAAACAGAAGAATAGTGGTTTACCAGGGCCTTGGGAGAAGGGATAATGAGCAGTTACTGTTTAGTGAGTACAGTTTTGCTATGGGATGATGAAAAGGCTCTGAATATGAATAGTGGTGATGGTATATAACATTATGAATATATTTAACTTAAAGTGGCATGATAGTAGCAATTTATCTTATGAAACAAAAATCCCTAAACTTACATGTAACAGACTTGTTTTTTAAAAGTTAAAAGCAATTAAAAAGAAGTACTTTTTATGATTCTGTTTTGGTGCAATAAAATGCATAAAAAGGGAAGAAATTGAAAACAGGGTTCAGGGTCATTGTTGAGAGGAAGCAGTATAGTGGGATGGAGGATATTACGGTTTCAATTTGTGTCAGAGTTCTAGTTTGTAGGTGCTTACTGCATTGTTGAAAAAGATTGAGTACATGTGGGCTGTAAATGTACGAACAATGAGAATATGTTTTAAAGGAAAGGATTTTAATTTTATTTGCTAAGTGGGCATTTCAGATCTCATCTGAGTTTGATTTCTTTTTTTTAGGAAAGATACAGGCAGAAATGAAAGTGAGTAGGCAGGCAGGCAGGAAGAGAGAAGAGGAAGAAGCAGTCTATTTTAATTGTACTTAGTTGTTCACACTGGTTGTTTCCCCTGGATCTGGGACTCTAACCCCAGGGATATGTGGCCTGCTTTCCTTCTGAGGTAACCTGCCCAACTACTACTCCACCAAGGTAGCTGAGTTTGAAATCTTGACTTCAACACTTTACTAAGTATGTACTCTTGAGTAGATAGGGTCTCTATGCTTCTCCTGCCTGGTCTGTAAAATAAAGATAATAGCAGCACCCTTATCATAGAATTATTTAAATATTAAATGGTTAATAGATATGCTGGTACAAAGTAACTTCTGAGGAGAATGAGAAATCTTGTTAGCTTTAGCTAGTCTATGTATTGGCTTTTCTAGGCTCCTTCATCCTTTCTCTGATGTGGATTGTTCATGAATTACACTGACTGTTCACCACCGTTTTACTCAGAAAAAGGCCTGATGGTAACTCATTTATTTAAAATTTCATTTTCCTTCTCTATCACCTTTTGGGTTTTTTTGAAAAAAGCTAAAAGGTAGAAAATTTTAATTAAACCTTACTCTATATTTCAATTCATGTTCTATCTTTCCTTGATGATATATGTCCACTTGGTTTAACCCATTTTGTTGGTTTAGTTGCTGTACTCTTTTTGGGTGTGACACATTTTAAAAGCTGCTTTAATCGATACTATTTTGACTTTCACTTTCCTTTGGGCCCCTGCCAAGACATGTTCCAACATGTTGCAGAGGTTTTCCTTGATGTGTCCTTGGAATTTTAAGTCTGTTACTTAATCTCAATAGTTCCCCAGTGCTGTATCTGTCTTCCAGGAGGTGCTCTTGAGCACTGTCCAGGAGAGGAGGAAATTCTCAGGAGCTGGTATCAATTGGGGAGGTAATGATTGTAAATTTGACTTTCAGTGAAAATAATTTACTCATTATCCTCAGTGTGGAGGTTGGAACATGCCTGAACCTGTTTCTGTTTCATTCTTCACCTGAGGGAAGCATAGCTTTTACTCATAATAAACCCTTCAGTTTTTCATCATCGCAACTAGCGAGTGATAAGAAGTGTTTCTAGAACCTCAGCATGGGTATGTTGTATTTGTGTTGGGTTCTCTGATAAATGTCTTTTTTGACTTCTGCTGGATACTTTTTTGGTTAATGCTAAAGATAGGATTCTGTATTTTAGAAGGTTTCATATTTTTTTCTCTTGTAGATTTAACAGACTGTATATTCTTCACTGCCAAAATGACTTCATTTCCCACATCTGCCCAGTGTTCAACGTCTGATAGTGCTTGCAGTATCTCTCCAGAACAAATCAATCAGGTAAATTTTATTTAGGCATTTCTGGTTTTTTTTTCAATTAAAAAATGAATTAGGGCATGTAACTGAATGTGTTGACTAAGATTTTATGGAGAGCAGATATGGTAATTTTTTTAAGTGTCATATAAGGGAAACTAGTAAACAGTATTGTTACGGAGTAATGGATCTTGCCATTTATTGAGCCAATATTATTGGCACAAGGGTTTGAGGGAAGAAAAAGCTTTATTGTGTGACAGGCAGTGAAACAGGAGAGTCAGCATCTTAGATCTCCTTCCCTCATTGGGGATCGGGTAAGAATTTAAAGGACTAGGACTGGAGGAGAACAAAGAAATTCCCTCTTGGTCTTATTGTCCATGAATGGTTAAGTGAGCATCAGAACCAGATCTCTGATGCTGAGGGACCCCTGCTTCTGAATATGCTCTGGGTCGTTTTCTTTTTAGAATTCTCTTTTCCTAGGCAGTGATTTTGTTTTGGGAAACTAAAGGTTATTGGGAAGGATCTGTAGTGGTATACTAGGTCAGGATGCCTGTAATTGCTGTGTCTGCAAAAATACTTGACATTATTTTAAAAAACAATCTTATCAAGCAGGGTATGGTCTTAAGTGCACTACCAGCTTCTGTCAGCTTTCTAGTCTAGGGAGGTGTCTTAGTTCTTTGCAAAGTTTACAGATTTTGAAAATGTATCAAGTCAAGATTAAACAGACCATCTATGTTCATTATATTTGAAGCTAAAATAAAAAAGTATAATTCTGCAATTAAAAAGAGTAAATGATTATACTGATTAGAGCCAGTTCAGCTAACCAGAGTTAATGATTACATTAATTAGAGCCGGTCCATTGCTGGATGATTGTTATTGATTAGAGTTGGTTCATCTAACCTGTTAACTGATTATATTGATTAAAGCTGGCTCATTTTGGGTTGATTATATTGATTAAAACTGACTTGGCTAAAGAGTTAATGATTATTTTGATTGGCTCTGACTCAGTACTGGTTTCAGTAGCAACACTCATAAATTTGAATTGATCATTGATTACATATTTGGAGATTTCAGATTCTTCAAAACTGTACATTTTGAAAACTAGCGTGTTTTATGGGATGGATAACTAGTGGAAAATTTGACACCAAGTTAGCTAGGTTTGTTTTCTGTTTTCCTCACTTCACTATAAATAGTTTATTTCTTTAAAATTCCGTTTTAATTATAAATATGGCAAATGTATTCTTTTTGGAAATTCATACTTTATAATGTATTAATCTATAGGTGAAGACTCCTTTGACCATGTCTTCTCTTTGTCCCCCAAAGTCCCTTTCCCCTAAGGTTACACCATTATCAATTTGGCGTGTCTTATTCTAGAGCTTTTCCTCAAACATATAAAAATATAAATATATTATGTTTTAATAATCATTTTGTATATATTATTATATGTGTTATATATAATATATAATAAGAATTTACATATAAAATACATAATATTGTGTCCCTTACTGTATGATAAAGGTGGTGTTAGGATTTGATGGCGGAAATGTGGCTTGTGTAATGAATAATTTTGACATAATTGGCCATCGCTGGAAGGAAACAAATGAAGACCTCTCAAACCTTGTACAAAAACAAACTCAGATAAAGGTTTAAATATAAAAAGTAAAATGGTAAAAAATATTAAAATACAATTTAGAAAATATAAAACTTTAGAATAAGGGAAGGCTTAAATGAGACAGAATTGAGGTGGTGGAAACTATAAGGGGACGAGAAAAACTGACCATATAAATTAAAAATAAAGAATTATGTGGCTAAAGACAGAAACCACATAGTCAAGATGGCAGAGTCACTATTTCTTGTATGTATATACCACATCTTGTTTATCCACATTGCTTTTTGAGTTTCCTTCTTTTGGCTGTTGTGCATGCTGTGGTGAACATGTTTGATCAAATCCTTGAGTCTCTGCTTTCAATTTATTTGAATGTATAACCAGGAATGAACTGCTTGGTTGTATGATAATTCTTTATCTAACTTTCTGAGGGAACTGCCAAACTTTTCCAGGGTGTCTTCTGTTTTACATTCCCACTGGCAGTGCACAAGGATGTAATTACTGTATATTTTCACCAATCTGTTATGTTTTTTCTTCTTTCTTATAACCCTTCTAGTAGGTGCTATCTTTTGAAAATGAGATTTTTCCAGAAGGTAATGTTTATTAGTCTGATCATCTGTAGTTGTCTGTGCATCAGAACATTGTATGTTATTAGACAGAAGTGTTAATAGGGTTTGCTGAAAAATGTGTAAGGAGGTTCATTTGTTTCTTAGGGTTTCAGAAACTAATTGAAATGTAAATAGGTTTTTTTGTTTATATCAGGTACGACCAAAACTGCCACTTCTGAAGATTTTGCAGGCAGCAGGTGCACAAGGTGAAATGTTCACTGTTAAAGAGGTAAGCCATCAAAGAAAATTCTGTTTTTAAGTCCAGCTAAGAAGTAGAAACTGGTGATAATACGTGATTCTGAAATCAGGCTTTCAGTATTCCTGAGATAGTGGAGAGGCAACTTTTTATCTGTTTTAAAGACTGTGAGCTACGTTGAACTTAATATTTCCTTTTTAAGTGTGTTGTCAGCTAAACATAAGATTCACCATGAATTCACTGATCTCAAAGTTAAAATGCAAAATGCATATAATATTAAAAAATGACACTGATTTACAGGATATACTGCCAGGCAGAAATTAAGTGCAGTAGTTTTTCATTATAAATGTGTCAAATAGTCTTCTGAGCACTGAGTTATTTTAAACACTTATGCATTTAAATAACTTTTTTAGCTTCTAACTTTTTTTTTTTTTGATAAAAACAAATTGAATTCTTTAAGTGGAAAAGATTATATTAAAAATGTTAGTCTGTTCAGACTACTTACATTAAGTTGGGTAAAGATCCAGCCTTTCCTCAACAGAGGAAACAGAATTGTCGAGCTTTTTTTGACTTAAAAGCTTAGCACCTGTCAACAATGAACCATTATACCTTTCAAGGAGACAAACGTGAAGGCATTTTAGATTTTGTAGATTACTCACATTTCCTTTATAATTTTAGATTAAGTGCCTTATTTTGTACTATACATCTAAAATTCTGATGATGAGTAAGACTCTGAAGTGCTATCAAAATATGGATTTTTTTGAAGGAAGTTTTTTTTGTTTGAGAGGAAGGAAGGAAGGGAGAAGAGAAAACACTTTAAGGAAGGAGGGAAGGAACCTTGAGCATCTTGATTTATTTTTGTTTTTTCACCCCCAGCCTGGATTTTGAATCTGGGTCCTTGGAGACTATGTGGTATGCACACCAGTGCTTCAGCTGCCTGAGCTGCAAGGATGTGCCCCAAAGTGTGAATTTTTATATCAGTAAAGTAATAATGAATCTTGCCATTCTCTTTAATAGCATAGCAAAATTTGCCTAAGTTAAAAAATTAAGTACATACTGTTTAGGGAGAATGGTTAACGTTTTATTATGGAAGTTGACCCTACCTGGTGCATACATTTTTTAAAGTATTGGTTGTCAGTGTGCACATTGAGGCAATATGATATAATGAGAATATTATTATGTGCAACTTTAGACTATGATTTTGGAAGATCTTATTTTGTCCACTTAGAATGGATTTATTCTTTCTGAAAGCAGGACAGACATAAATATAAAACTTCCTCTTTTTTCTTCTAGTAGATGCTCTTCCTCATTTTATTTTCCCATAGATAGTTGATAAATATGAGAGAGCTGTTAACACTGGAACATGTTGCCTGGGACAAGAGGGAGCCTGCGGTCATTATTGCTTCATTGTAGGCAACAGTATTGGAAAAATCTGAGCAAATATCTGTTTGTAAGAAATTGGGGCCTACGGATAGGATATCTGTTTTGATAAACTTGTGACAACAGACTTCTATCACTAAGTGAACTTAATTATTAAGTTTTGGTTTTTAATCTGAAGAATATTTACCTGAAGAAAACACTAGGGGTAAAAAAGATTTTTTTTTAAATAGTTTTGAATAATTTTGAAAAGTCATCTTGTCCTGTTTTCTTCCATTTTCTGAGTTCTGTGAAAAAAACTATATAGACTAAGTTTTATTTTATAAACACTTAGATTTATGGTTTTTGCACATCTGTTGTTGATGATTCATTAAACATGGTACTTCATGTTATATGCCCCTGGACTTGGAAAGTACTTTTATAATCCAGGCATATTTTAAAGTTTATCCCTTCTAGTGGTTGAACAGACCCTATTATTTGGAAACATGAGTAAGATTTTTAAGGGACTACTAAGTAAATTTACTACTTTTTCTCATTGTCAGACCAGTACATTTCTATTCTAAAAAGTAATGATTGGCACTTACTGGCTGTCTAGCAGATAAATCTACTCTCTGGTCAGCACACACCGTGTACATCCTGAGGACCCAGGTTTCATCCAAGGGTTGGGGAGAACAATCAAAAAGAACAAATAAATAAAATGAATGCAATGTTTCCTCTTCTCTCTTCCTTCTTGCCCGTACCTTTCCTTTAACAAAAATAAAAAGTAATGGTGGTATGCTCTTGTGGCCTAGAGGGTTAAACTTGATTTAGTCCACGTGCATAGTAAGACCCAGGGCCTATTCAAGACCCGGGGCCTGGGAAACAACCAGTGATGAATAACTAAATAAAATAAATAAATGCTTCTTCCTTCTTTCTCTGCCTGCCTGCCTGCTTACTTGCCTTCATTCCTGCTTGTACCTTTTCCTAAAGAAAAGAAAAAAAAAAAGTAATGGTCTGTGAATGTCCAGAATGATAATAAGTGGATGAACCTACTTGTGGGGTGGGGGGCAACTACCCTGTTGTAGGATCCCTTACATAGCAGTGACAATCACATTAGAAACTTTTCTCCAGCAAGCTGACTTACATTTCTCCTCATAATTAATTAGTGGGGTTTTTGGTAGTAGCTGTGCAGATGTCTTCATGGTATTTTATTCCATACAGGTCATGCACTATCTAGGCCAGTATATAATGGTGAAGCAGCTTTATGATAAGCAGGAGCAGCATATGGTGTACTGCGGTGGAGATCTTTTGGGAGAACTACTAGGACGTCAGAGTTTCTCTGTGAAAGATCCAAGGTATAAAGAGTGAGGATTTGTTTTTGGTGCTTATGCCTAATCACTTAATTTCCATGGGTTTTGATGGTTATTTATTCCTTTAGTCAAGTAGTTTAAGGACCTACATGTATCAAGTAACCTGTAAAGCAATGAGACTACAGTAGCGAATAACAGTCTATTTTTCGGGAGCTGAAAGAATAGAGAGGGATTAGATGCTCTTCCCCATCTTACTCAAATTATTATACCAACGCGTAGTAAAATTAAACTATGGTAAGTGTTAGAGAAAAGGGGTACATGGGTGTCCTGGTAGCTGAGGCACTAAGCTGGCATCTGGGACATGGACCATGTAAAGCCCAAGGATCGGGTTTGCAACCCTGGGCAGGGGAAATAACTAGAAATAAATAAGTGATTCCTCCCTCCTGCCCACCTTTCCTTCCTCCATTGCTCTTCTTTTTCTTCTTCCTCCTCTCCCTTCCTTAAAGAAAAAAAGAAAAAAGGTACATGAAGTTGTTTAGGTAGGTGGTATTTAGGGTCTTGGGAGGGGGGTCGAGGAACAGTTACTTTGGAAAGTGATAATTTTTGCTGACACTGAAAGGTAAAACATCAGAATGGGCTCATTGACTGTGAACTTTAGGCAAATTGAACATCACGTATAAAGGCTGAGTAGGAAGGAGCTTGATATGACCAGTTTAGAGTTTTATGAAATAATAATTATATAGAGAGGAACAGTGACCTGATTGAAAGAAATGTAGAATTGCTGGACAATTTGAGGTTGCTGATGAACTTTTTTAAGAATCACAGTAGAGCTACTCTGATTTGTGCAGTTTTCTCCAACTGCATGAGGTATATGTTTATTACATAGTCAAAAGCTAATTAGTAATTGAGAAGTCTGTATTCTCTTTCACTCTCTAGCTTTGTGATGACTCTTCTGAGTTCAGTTTATCTTTGGTAAGACTTCCTTCTACCTCCACTTCCCAACTATAATGTAAAACTTAACTCCTAGGAGGAAGGAATTGTCTACTAAAAAATCTTCCCACTTGGGTTACTGTTAACAAATGAAATAAAATATAGATTAATTAAGTTTTTAACAAGGGCAAAGCAGCACCAGGACTTGGTCATTAGCATCTTGATACTTAAATCATTCTTGAGAAATCTATTCTGAGGAAAAAATTCTACCTCTCCATACATTATAAAGAAAGTTGGGAGCTAGCACATCAGAAATACACTTAACATTTTAATGGAAAGCCTTGTTAATTTTCTTTTTAATCTCTTTGACAGCCCTCTCTATGATATGCTAAGAAAGAATCTTGTCACTTTACCATCTCCTGCTACAGGTATGTCATATCTTCACTCTATCACAGATTTGAGTTCAAGGGGACAAATAATGGAAAAGCAAAGAGGATAAGATGGAAATGGAATGCTGTCTTGGCCTAAATGGGAGGGATAACTGTCACAAATGTTATTAACTAATGTTATTTAACTTCATTGTGAAAATTTTCAAATATACTGAAAATATATTAGTATAATTAGTGCCTACCTCATATATAGTTGCTAACATTTTGTCTTATTTGTTTCATATGGATATTCTTCTAAAATTTCTGATAAGGACTTTTTTCCTTCAGCCAATGCCATTAAACACCCAGCAAAGTTAAATAATAACTCCATAATACTCCCCAATAACTAGATTATATATAATTTCCTCTAGTTATCTGAGAAATATCTTTTACATTTGGCTTATTCAAATCAGGTTCCAAACACATTCCACACATTGCATTTGGTTGCTATGTATTTGTTGAAGAAATGGGTCATTTATCTGGTAGAATTTCTCACATTGTAGGGTTTGTAGACTGCATCCTTGCTATGTTGCATAGTGTGTTTCTATATTCTATTTGTGGTATAGATTATGGATTCAGGTTTGCATTTCTTGACAAAAAGTCTTCATAAGTTGTATTTTGTGCATGTTTTGAATGACATCAAAGTCATAAGAATCTGTGGGCTCATATGGTGTTAGCCTGTTCTATCAGAAAGATTCCCTAAGAACATTTCACCTAGTGCTTTTAGCTTTCTGTTATATGAAGCCCAATTTGTTGAACTCTTCTTACTATACCTTTTAAATACTGCCCTTTGAGTTTATTAGGTGTGTGTAGGAATCTCGCTATTTGGAGACCTGAAGTGTGGTGTGTCAGAGATAAGTGATAAAACTGAATAAAACTGAAATGTAACACTATCTCATGATTTCCAATTAATGAGACTTTCTAGTCCAACATGAAACCCTTTTGAGAACTTCAAATTAGGTTTTAGATAACTTGTTCTTTGAAAAAAATTGCAATTTTGTAATACCTTTGTTTAACTGTCTTTCAATAGTTTACTAAAGTAGGTTGAAAAGAATCAATTCCTAAATAAGATTCATGCTTTAAAGTGAATGCAAAGAGACTTTGCTCTCATATTGAAATGAGAGCTTGAACATTGAATTTTAAAACTATTTGGTTTCATGAGACCGTTTGCCTGCTTTATTTACTGTATCCATCTGTAAATTTCTGTTTGAGCAGGAAGGCCCTTTAAATGATATAGCACTTGAGTGAAATTCAGTCACTTGTAAAATAGTATGATTTTCCTGGGATAGTCACTAAAGAACTACCAGCGGATTTTATATTTGCTGATATGTCCTTTCAGGTAGATTTGTTTTCTGATTGATCTGTTCTTGGTGTATTTTTTCTTTCTCTCTTTTTCTTGTACATCTTCTGCAGTGTTATCATGCCAGGTATTAAATGACCATTTCTGTAACAATTCAGTTGATTCTCACAACAACCTAGTGAGAAAGGTCTGGAAATAAAGAGGCTGAAAGTTTTTTGTTTTGGATAGAATGAATGATATACTCAATATCAGATGCCACTGATAAATATTAGAGCAGTTATTTTGTTTTTTTTCCTTTTTTTATACTTTTTTTTTTTT
>RJWH01006248.1:0-58102 GCA_004363575.1 Solenodon paradoxus
CTGACTTCCTTTTAAGGCCCATCGCTCCTCTGGACGTGCCCCTCCGTTGTTGACCTGCTGCTCCATGCCGGGGCCATGTCCACCTTTCATTCCCGTGATTAATGCTGCTGAGCAGCTGTGTGTTTGCTGGCTTTTCATGCTCCTCTGGGGTCTGCTGGTGTCCCGACTCTGAGTTACTGTTGTTTTCAGAGAACCATGCTGTCATCTGGCTCTTGGTGACTGTGCTCCGCTGTCTCAGGCACTGCCCACTGTTGCTTCTGGCAGTTCTGCACCCCAGATATTGAACCACGGTTGTTGGGCATCAGATGCCCGTGCCGTCAACCACTGTGAGTGTGCCTGTGAGTGACTGAACTGAGTCATATCCCTTTGGTCACAGCATCTCCCAGGAAAGAAAGAGATGAGCTGACCCCCAACAGACTTTGTGAGTGAGGACTCCCGAGTAGTCACCCGTGTGTTTATGCATCACGTCTTCTCTGTCCACGTGTCTGTCCGTGGTTGTTTACACTGTGCTCTGCTCTCGGTTATTGTAAGTAATGAAGCCACAGACCTGGAGGTGCTGTATCTTCTCAAATTGGTGTTCTTGAGTTTTCTTGGTAAATACTCCGAAGCAGGATGATAAATCATACAGAATATCTGTTTTCAATTAATGGAGTAGGTGCATGGTGGGTAGTGGTTTGGTCATCTCCCTGTGGATGTCTCAGTCACATACACCCCAAGGACCAGGGTTCATGTCCTGGGGCTGGTGAATAACTGAAATAAGCAACCAAAATAAAATAAGTAGGACACTAATTCCCCCGTCTCTTCCAGCCTGCCTGTGCTCACTTTCATCCTGTCTGCACGTTTCCATTAAAAAATAAATATATTAATAAATTTCTTTATTATAATCATGTATATTAACAAGTGATTTCACTAAGGATTGAACCCATTTACACTCCCAGCGCAGTATATGACTTCCTTGTCATTCTTTGGCTGTTTTTGGCATTTCTGATACCTATTCTCACCATTGTGAACTGATATCTCATCGCTGTTGTCACTTGCATTTCCCTAACAGCAGGACATGTGGAATGTATTTTCATGTGCCTTTTGGCCATCTCCATGTCTCTAGAGAAATTTCTATTTGGGTCTTCTGTTCTTTTTAAATTGGGTTGTTTTACTGACATGGGGATTTACGAGTTCTTTATTCTAGAATTAGCCCCTCGTCAGATGTATTAATGAGAAAATAGCTTCTCATATTCAGTAGAATATGATTTATTTTTGATCTTGTCTCTAATGCAATAGAAGATTCTTAGTTTGATGTGGTCCCATTAGTTTATTTTTGCCCTTTTTCTCATGCCATCAGAGTTTAGTTTCCAAACCTTATCTCTTAGGTCAATTATTTTTTGTTTCTAGTTGTTAGACAGCTTTATCCTTTATATTGTAGCTGTCCAGTTTCCCAGAATAATTTACCAAAGATATTGTCCTTGCTCCATTGTACGCTCTTGGACAGTACCACACTGATTTGATTACCAATTCTTTGTAATAAATAGTTTGAAGTTAGGAGACTTGATAACCTCAATTTTTGTTCTTGTATCTTTGAATTGTTATGTACTATTTGGGGTCTTCATAGTTCCAAATACATTTCAGGATTTTGTTCCATCTGTGAGGAACGTCCTTGGTATTTTGAAGGGAGCTGCATTAAATCTATTTATTGCTTTAATTCTTTCAATCCATGATCACAAAATATCTTCCATTTCTTTGTGTCTTCTCTTTCTTGTAACAGCAGCTTGTAGTTTTAGTGCTTAGGTTTTTCATTTTATTGATGGATTTTATTCCAAGTTATTTCATTCTTTTTGATGCAGTTGTAAATGGAATCATTTTCCGAGTTCTTATACTAGTTTATTTGTGTATAGAAATGCAACAGAGCTTGGTGTATTAATATTGTAGCCTGCCACTTCACTGTATTCATTTTTTGACTTCTAATTTATATTTACTGTGGTTGTTAGGATTCTATATATTATGTCATCTACAAATAATGATACTTTGAAATCTTTGTTTCCAGTTTGGATAGTTTTTATGTCTTTTTCTGGTCTCATGGTGCTGAGCTGAACTTCAGCACTGGATTCAGTAGTGGCGGTGAGTGAACCTTCTTGCCTTCCTCTGGGCTGTCGAGGGAAAGCTTTCCTTTTCCCCATGGAGTCTGATGTTGCCTGTGGTCTGTCATCTGTAGCCTTCTTCACCTTGCCTATGCTAACCATCCCTGCATCCTGGAGTATATTCTCCTTTAGTGGTGTATTCTTTTAATGAGTTATATTTGATTTGCAGGTATTTTAGTTAGGTTTGTGTATCAATATTCATTAGAGATACTGTTCATTTTGGATGATGTTTGTGTTGGGTTTTTAAATGAGGGTAATTTGACTCCATAAAATTGGCTTGAAAGTTTGTCATTTTTTTTACAATATTTTAGAAAAGTTTTGAAAGGATACGTTTTAAATCTTTCAGAGTTTGGTAGAGCCACACTCTGGTAGCCTTGCAGTTTACACTGAACCTGGGGAAACAACCAAGATGAACAACTAAATCAACAAAATTCCTCCTCTGTCTTCCTGCTTGTCTGACTATTAAACTTCATTAATCTCTACTTTTTTTTATTAGAAAAGAGTTTGGTAGAACCTACCAGTGAAGCCATCTAGTATTGGTCTTCTTTTTGTGGAGAAGTTTGATTTCTCCAACAATCTCTGTGTTGGTCACCAATCTGCTCAGGTTTTTTATTTCTAGTCTGACCATCAGTCTCAACAATTCATTGATCTCAGGTGTTCCTTCCAATGCAATCTACACTGGTCTCTGAGGTACTGTGGTGCTCAACACTCCACTGTGCTCTGGGCTCCCTCTCTGCTGTCACTTTATTGGACAATTGTTGTCTCTTAGATGCACCTTCTTCGTGATCATTTAAGATAATTCTTGTTGCTGGAATTAGGTAACATGTATAAAGGTAGACAAACTTAATAGTTCCTTTTTACTATCTTCTCATTATAGTCCAGAAGTACTCAAATTTGAACACAGTGTTCCCGGTAGTTTTTTTACTGTGGCAAATGTTGGCTATACCTCATAACCAATGTTGCCTCATGTTCATGAGTGGTTTTATTCACATCAAAGATCAAAGTCTCTGCGTCTCCAGTGAAGTGCAACCCAATATTTTTTGTTCTTTATGTCCAGTCTGCATTGAACATGTTTTTAATTTGGATTCTTTTACACAACATTAGAGGCATGTATTTATACTTCTCCAAAAAGGATTATAAATACCTTGGCGATGTAGAGTTTTGTTTATCATTTTATTCCTAACAACAAGAAAGTTCCAAGTTTATAAGTGATATACCAGTTCTTCAGGAACTACAAAGGTAGAATATTTCTAGTGAATTGTTCTCTATCCCTAAGATGCCCATGTTTCCTTGAGTCAAAAATGGGGCTTTGAGATGGCAAAAAACAGGCTGGACTTAAGTAATATTCCATATACATAAAAAGTAAGAGGATAACAAACATTTTATTATATGAACATATTGAGTTAACAACTAATCTTCAGTGACAGACTCCATACAGAAATGTACATAGGCATTGAGGGGGGCTGTATTTCACCGCCATTGCACCATGAGTATTTCTCTGATGAAGTAAACTTAGGCAGCCAATTTTGGTCTTTCAACACCTTAACATAAAACTTCTCACACCCAGTGATGCATTTTGTTTTACAACTAACATAGTGCTCACTGTCTCAATACTTTAGATTTCTCCTTTGTCCACACATTGTTCATGACAGAAAATATTCTCTTTTTTTAACTTTGCAAAACTACTTCACTTTGTGTTAGTCTGGCATTTATTTGTGTTGCTGGAAGCAACTCAGTCCCAACACCCCCGCCCACCCCAATAAGCCCTGACAGGCACTCACAGAAACCACCAGCCTGTGAGGCTCTGAATTCCTGCTGAGTCATGTCAGCTGTTTATGACCTGTCTGGTGTGCTCACTTGAAGATTTTTGTGAAGGGGTTCCCTGGGATCATCCATCAGCTCCTCCTAGATTCTGAGTGCGGTGGTCAAAGAGAGATTGAGAAAGTCTCAGACATTTTGAAAACACTCAGAACTTTCCAGCTGGCAGAGTTCCTAAGAGAGGGGAGACTTTACAGGATAATTGCCTCTCTTTGATATGGGGCATCATTGGGGCCCTGCTCTGGAAGTGCCAGATGAGGCAGAGGAACGAGAAGGGGTGCTGAGTGTGGGCCTCAGGTTTACTGGCTCACCAACCTGGGCTTGGTTTCAGCCAATGGTCACCATGGCCACAGAAGCCCAGTACCAAAGAGGCTGGGTACCTCCCAAGTCCCAGTCGATTTCCTTTCCTCAGCTCCATGGTCCTTCCACAGCCTAGAGCTTAGGTTCTTGTGTTCAGGTCCCCAAAAGGAATTTCAGTGATAATCAAAGTGTTCAGGAGTAGGAAAATTTTCATTGAGGAAAAAAAGGGAAAAAGAAAAGGCAGTTCCAAGAGTAAGAGCCATCCTTTTTGGAAGAAAGAGAAGAGAAGGCAAGTTGGGAGATGATCCCTAATAGTTACTGGGGAAATATGTTGATGATTTGTTTTTGCCTTTTGGACCCATCTCTCCCTTGTTCATTTTGCCTCTTTTAGTTTGGCTTACTTCTTTTGTTAATTAATTTTACCTCTTTCTGTTTTAACCCCCGTTCTGCCCATTTGATTGGTGGGGACTCATATAATGACTAAGAATCTGGAGATAAAGGACACTGTGGTGGAGCTAAGTTTTCATTTAGGATTTTAACTGCTGCCTTTTGATGCTGATAAAAGAAGCCAACTTCATCAAAACAATAGGATGAAAGATGTCAGGATTACTTCCATCTGGGGCTGAGGGACTGCATTCATGCCACTTGTCAGTGTGGTCCTCTGGGGGTACAGTCAGCATTTATTAAATGTCAGTGTGGCAGAAAATGCGGAGGCTACGCAGGCAGGCCTTAGAGCACTAATATTTCAGAGAGGGATTCAGAATCTATTTGAACACATTTAAGTTATTTGTTTTCAGAGAAATGAAATCAGAGACTGATGAAGTAGGAAAGTGTCCTCTTGATTGTGTCAGAAGTTTTATTACTGATTGTAAGGCGTTCAACACAAATTCAGTCTCTGGGAGGTGGCATGGAGGACATGTAACTGGGAATCCCAGCTGAGCTGTCTCCATTGCTGAACTAACTGTTCAATGTAGGTCATAGGATTGCCTTTCCCAGGGCCTCAGTTTCCTCTCTCAGAAGACGAGAAGCTTAAAGCAGAAGAGGAGAGGTTCCATTTAGCATCAGTATTTGTTGTTATTGAAAACTTATTTTCCTTCTGAGAAAGTGAGAAATGATTAATTTTCTCTTGTCTTGGAAGAAAGTCAATTATGGTGCACTGACAAATAGAAGCTCAGTCCTAACACAGGCTGCTTTTCTCCTTATATGTTGAATAAAATAGTCTCTGACAGGTGCTCTATTTCCTGAAAGACAAAAAATTCTCCAATATCTCAAGTCTTGATAGAATAAGAGTTATTTTTTTGCTCATTTCAGAAAAAGTCTTTACCCATTTATCAGACAGAAATGTTTTCTTTATTCCATGTATCCAACTGCCTCACAATTGTAGATCTCATGAGGGTGCACAGACCAGTTATACAAGTTTCTCCTGTTTCTGTGCATGTGATGAGCTCCTTGCAGATTTTCCTATATTTCTTTTTATTCATGTGTCTCCTTCAGTAGCACCCACTGGACTTCTCAGTGTTTGCTGCACCACACTCTCACTTGTTAATGTGCTTAAACAAAACCAAATTTAGCAACCCTATAAGCTCCACTCTAAATGCCCTTCCTAAAACACATTCTGTTTTAACCATCCGAGTGCCAGAGATAACCCCTACAGTATATACCTGTGACTCAGCCAGGCTATGGTGTTCTACTCCCTTTGAAGAGACAGGTGCGTGTGGCGTGTGGAGAAACTCCCCGTGGCTCTTGTTTTCTCATGGGGGTGGCAACAGCAGCAGCCACCCTGGCCACCCACGGTCAGCAATGCAAGGACCTTGATCAACATGGGGCAGAAGGGACAGCTGCCTTTGGGTCTCCTCAACAGCCCGGACCCAGGGCATCTCAACTTCCTCTTTTATCCCATGTTAAACATGACCCTGGTTTATTAAAATTGGGACAAAGGTTACATTTACAATTATGGGTGGTCAAAAAATATGAAAAAACAAGTTCTGTCCCATTTAAAGTGGTATCTAAGGTCAGCCTAGTTGTCTCACATTCTAGAATACACATGATGTTCCAATATAAGAAAAACTACACATAGCTAGTAAAGTTCCAGGTTTCCTGCTCTCATGCCCCAGTCAGATGAGCTGAACTGAAGGGACATGTGCTGTTCCAGGGGATGGTGTTGTTTGAGGATGTGGCTGTGAAGTTCACCTGGGAGGAGTGGCAGGACCTGGATGATGCTCAGAGGAGCCTGTACAGGGACGTGATGCTGGAGACGTACCGCAGCCTGGTGTCAGCAGGTGAGAGATATTCCCCAGCAAGTACCAGAGGCAAACACTATTCTGCATGGTGAAGTACAGGTGTTTATGAAATTAACTCATATTGTGATTTCTAATTCCAGGCCAAGACTATGCCTCAAATGTTTGAGTTGGCTCTTTATTGTACAAATCTTAAATGTGCACTGCCATCATTCTTCAGAGATTGTGAAAGGCAAACAATTTGACAAAAGGTTGACATTGTTTCTCTTCAGCAGGACATTGTATTACCAAACCTGAGTTGATTGCCAAGTTAGAACAAGGAGAAGAGCCATGGACAGTAGCAGAATTCCAAAACCAAAATCTGTCAGGTGAGTCTATGCTGCAGGCAAGGAGGCTGGAAAGAAGAGAACCCAGCAGAGGCTGATCATGCTGATCTATTTTTCCACAATGTTTTTCTCAGATACAGCCCCTTGGATAGTTAGTCTGTGTGTTTCAGACTCATGCATTATTTGGTCTACAAACATGGGTCTCATTCATAAATCCTCCCCACCCCCATTTTTCAATGAGTATATATTTTCTCAGGTTTCAACCACTACCTTCCTTCTCTTGCAACTGTGTCTTGGATCATAACTTTGGGTTCTCACTTTCCCTCCTTTCCTTGTGTCATGAACTGATTTCTTGCAGGCCTTTATTCATATATTTGTTGTTTCAACATATTAATTGGGAATTTTTAGTCATGTCATTTTTGTAGTTGTGGGAATAAATAAAAACCAAGGACTGTCCTTTTATAATGATTACACTCTTTAGGGAGAGAAATGAAACAAATGTACATGTTAAATTTTGAAACAAGTCACAAAGAGTTGAACCAGCATGAGAATAATGAGAGAAAAATAAGGGTATTATTTTATGAAAAGTGCTCAAGAAGCACTTGTGTGATAATATGTCATGCGATGACATTGAAAGAGCTTAAGATTAAGATGGCTGTTTTTCCATTTTGACATGTAGTTAATGGATCTATGTACTATCTGGTAGATAGATCACTATTGAGGTGCAAATTGCCAGTTTTTGAAGGAAAGCTGCAGGCAGGAGTGAAGGCAAGTAGAGACAGGCAGGCAGAAAGAGGCGGAAGAGCACTTTATTTAGTTGCTCATAGTGGTTTTCACCCCTGCCCCAGTTCTTGAAACTGGGTGCTAGTCATATGTGGCCTGTGCTCTCAGGGGAAGGAACTAAACAATCTGCTTCTCTACCAGGCCATGACAGATTTGGAATTTTTAAACTCAAATCTAGTAGGATGATTTGAGGAGTCCCAATGTCGACTGACCAGGATCCATGACCAGGATAGAGCAGTAAAGGTAGGACATCAAAGTCTAGGTCAAAACAAAACAGACATGAATGGCTCACTAAGAGGAAGACACCAGTAGCTCAACAAAGAAGAAATCATTAAAAGACAGTGAGACAGTAACTTTTAAAGAATTCATAGTGATATTTATGAATAATATGGAATGAGCTGAAGGATACATAATTAAGTGCCCAAAATCAAGTACAAGATCTCAGAAAAGTGATGTTATCAGGACTACTTCACCAAAGACATTGAGGTGATAAAGAAGACACAAATAAAATTGAAGACAAACATGGAAAGCACCAACAGTCTCATCTCAGAGGAATGAATCTCAGAAATTCAAGATAAAAACAGGCAGCTCTCATGGAAGGGGAGAGAGAAATGAGATTGTAGAAAAATGAATAAACCCTCTGAGAAATATCAGGTAACATGAGAGAAGCAAATATAAGGATAATGGGACTCTCTCATGGTGTGGAGAGGGAGAAAAGAGCAGAAAATTTATTTATATAATTAATAGAGATTTCACATACCTGTCAAAAAGGCTAATTATAAAAGTCCAGGAAGTGGGAGGAATACCCAAACTGGTAATTGCCAAAATACCCACACCAATACACATCGTAGTAAAATTCTCAAAATCCAACTATATAGAAAAACACTAAAGTCAGAAAGAGAAACATAGCCTACAAAGTTACACTCATTAGTCTATCTCAGCAAAAATTTACTAGACAGAAGATAGTAAAATAACATATTGAAAATAGTAAAAGATAAAAAGTTTCTGTCTAAAGTACTCCCTGCAAAATTATCATTCAAATAATTGAGCAATAAAAATCTTCAATGTTAAATTAAAATTTGTGGGTGCTTTCATCACCAGACCTACCTTTGTGAAATGTTATGGAATTCTTAAACAGGGGAAACAAACTTGAGAATGGTGACAATCAGTAAAATAGAATCAGAAGGAAACACAGGATCATGAGAAGAGAATAAAAAATCTAAAGGGGGAAGAAAAGTTAAAGTTATAATAACATCTCAGAAAAGACTTACAATACATTTATTAAGTTAGTGATGAAAAACAGGTAGCCATAAAAACCTAAGATGCATAGCTAGATTTAAAAACTTTGAGATTCAACACCAAAAACTCCATACCTTAATTGAAATAAATGAATAAGGAAAGAATTAGCAGAGATAGTAAAGAAACAGAAAAGTGAAATTTAGATGACAGCAATAAAGTCTTACATATCAATAATCACACTAAATATGAATGGACTGAATTCACCAATCAAGAGATGCAAAGTGGTTGGATGGATCAAGAATGATCAATATACCTGTAAGTAATATCAAGTCCAAAGACAACTATAGGCTGAATGTGAAGGGCAGTGGTAAAATATATAAAAGGTGTAGGTATGAAAGGACAGAAGGAATTCCAAACTAATATCACACAAGATAGCCTACCACCAAAACAGGGTAACAAGGCAAAGATGGATGCTGCTGCATCATGATCAAGGAGTAGGTTCATCAAGAAGAAAGAACCCTCACTAATAGATGGGAATCCAACGTTGGAACATCTACATACATAAAAACAAATACTAACAGTCCTAAATGGAGACATTAACAGCAACACACTGGTAGGGGACTTCAATATCCCACTTAGATCAGTAATAGGTCATCCAGGGGGAAAAAATCTATCAATACCCCAAATGAATTGATAAAGCATATGACTATAACAGATAGATACAGTCTTCTACACTGATAAAAAATGATTTTTACATTCTTCTTAAGTGCACAAGGAACACACCCAGGGATGGACTATATCCTGGGACACACAGTAGTTTTAGTAAATTTAGAAAGTTTGAAAGTATATAAAGACTCTTCTCCAACAAGGGTGTGAAGCTAGCAATAAACCAGAAAAGCAAAACTGGAAGAAACACAAAGATATGGAGAATAAGCAACATATTTCTGAGAAATTCCTGTATCAATGAGGAAACTAAATATTACCGAGAGACAAATGAAAAGGAAGAGAAGGGCTACCAGAACATGTGGGATGTGGCAAAAGCAGTTCTTACAGGAAAATTTATAGTGATACAAGCACATGTAAGAAAAACGAGACATCTCAA
Source organism: Solenodon paradoxus (assembly GCA_004363575.1). Taxonomy (NCBI): domain Eukaryota; kingdom Metazoa; phylum Chordata; class Mammalia; order Eulipotyphla; family Solenodontidae; genus Solenodon; species Solenodon paradoxus. The sequence goes on from RJWH01006248.1 coordinate 9,938, forward strand.
ATATACACGCACACAATCAAAGGAACAAGAAAATGATCAAAGTTAATAATCAGTAGAAGTAAGTAGTAAAAATTGGAGCAGAACTAAAGAAATAGAAAATGAAAAGATCAATGAAACCAAGAACTGTTTTTTTGAAAAAATAAACCAAACTTGTAGACTGTGAGCCAGAATCAGTGAAGAAAAAAATAGAGAAAACCCTAATAGGAAGAAGAAGAAATGAAAGAAGGGAGATTACAACAGACATTGGAGAAATTGAAAAAATTCTAATAGAAGATTATGAACAACTCTATGACAACAAATTCACTAATCTTAAAGGTATGGACAGATTTCAAGATTCCTCCAACCATCCAAAACTGATCCAGGAAGACATAGACTAATTATTTACCAAAAAGAAGTCCAGAAATTCAAGTGGTAATCAAGTCTCTCCCAAAAGAAGCCATGACTTCACTAACAAATTTACCAAATGCACAGAGAAGAGTCAATACTCAGAATTCTTAAACTCTTCTACAAAATTAGAGTACAATGTCCAAAAATATCCTACAAGTCTAACATTACACTGATTTCAAAATCAGGCAAGAATAGTACACACACAAAAAGAAAATTGCACACTGATATCAGTATTGAATACTGATGCAAAAAATCCTCAAAAAATTTTGGCGATCTGAATTCATCATTGTATTAGAAAATTATACATCATGACCAGATGGGATTATTTAGAAATAATCTTTTAAATATTGAATAGTCTATTCGAGACATTGTACTGAAAATTTGGACAGCCACCTGCAATAAAATGAAGCCAAATTAATCATTAGCACAATACATAAACATTAACACAAATGGATCAAAGTAGTGGATGTAAGACATGACCCAACCAAATAGCTAGAGGAAAACTACTTCATGACAATCTCTGAGATGTCTTTGGAGAAATGACACTTTTGGCGAAAGAATCTAAAGGAAATGTAAACAGCTGAGCCAACATCAAACAAGAATATTTCTGTATAGTGAAATTATCTATCACTGAAACAAAAAGACAACCCACCCTGATTGGGAGGAAATATTTACACAATATACATCAGACAAGAACTTAATCTACAAAACAAATAAAGAACTTATACACATCAACAACAACAAAATGACCCACCCCCAAAAAATGGACAGAAGAGATGAATAGACAACTTTCTGGAGAAGACACCAAAGGCCTACAGCATCAGAAAGGTATGCTCCACATCACTCACCATAAGATAAATGCAAATAACCTCACAGTGTTATATTACCTGACACCAGTGAGGTAACCTCTGTCTCTAATTGAGAAAGGAATGTGTTGAAGAGGGTTTGGATAAAAAGTAACCCCATACAGTTGGAGGGAATTTAATTAGTGCAACCTCTTTGAAAAAATATATATGGAGTTTCTTCCAAAAATAAAATCAATCTACCATTTGATCCAGCAATTCCAATTCTTGGCAAACACTCAGAGAATACAAAAACTAGTTTCAGTGTAATTATGAGACAGCTAGAGTCATGTATAAGATAATTCTTCAGAAGCAGTGAATTATCAGTGCGGGAACTTGCTGCAAACATCTGAGGTTAGAAGGCTCCTGCTATCACTAGATTGCAACTGGATTTTCAAATATGGTTGCTGGGGGTGGTTCTCCAACAACATCTCCAAGTGAGGACTTCCAGGAATTCAATCCTGGGAGCAGGTATAGTGAGAAAAGGAGCCACCGGAGATTGAGAAACTCAAGAGAGAGTATAAGAAGATAGGAAAGCTGGGGTCAGGGGTACAGTGGTCTCTCTTCTCTTGGACCGAAGGCTGGTTTCCATTTATTTATTGGGTTAATACACAGCATTGCTTCAAGTAGCTTACATAAGCAAGTTTATAGTTACATAAGATTGCATATACAGCTTTGCTCTCTAACAAAATAACTATATCTATCTTATTTTGGTGGGCAAAAACACTGTCCCAGTGTTTTCACACAGCGGCCTTCACCAGGTGCCTTGAGTATGGTGTCCTTGACGTTCCCCAGCTCCAGCTCCGATGTTGCTCTGTTTTCTGACCCCAACAAAGACTCGTTTCCTGTGCCTGTTGTGGAGAATGCAGTGATGCGTGTTTAAGAATTTTCAAGAGAGTTTTCCTTTGAAAAGACCCACAAATGACTATGTCCATTACTCAGGGAGAAGTAAAAACTAAAATGTGGGAGCCAGATCCTTGTCCCTTGATAATATTTCTACTTAGGTAGTAGACAAATGTCCCTACCCTAAATCCAGCAAGTTCCTGATTTAGGGGAATTGATCCTATCTGTAATCCTTGAATCATTCAAGTGGGCACAGCACAAGATAGCCCCTGATAGAGAAAAAATCAGACAAAACAAATGTCAGTTGAAAGTTTTTATCTGAAATCTACTAGAAAGTAAGTGGATATTTTGACCAAATATTTACTCCTGAATCAAAAAATAAATCAAAAAATGAAAGAAAATAAATCTATGATACTAGATTATCTTTTAATGTAATTTATTACATTAATTCATTAGGTAGAAAAATCATATATCCAAAAATCTGTAATCATCCTTGATATTTTAAATATTGTGCTCAGGCTAGAAAGAACTTCATTCTACAAAAATTCTTAAATGTTGCTCATAGTTATGATTATTTTTATGTTATCTTAGATGTCCAATCATTGGATGATCTGTGTGAGACCCACAAGGAAAACCAGAGAAGACAATTGGGGCAAGTTCTACATGACAAGAATGAAACATCAGATAAGGAGGGAAATGACTTAGGGGAAGCATGTCATTTGAGCTCTATCCGTATTTCTGAACTGATTATAAGCAAGGGAAATTATTCAAGAATGATGCCTGGGGAGTTTAATATACGTAAGAATATAGATCTGCCTTTTCAGCCTGAAGAGATGCTTGCTGTAGAAAAACCTGAGGGACAAAATATATCTGAAAATTTTTTGTGCTATCCTAAACATCCTGGTAATGTATGTAATCCAAGTGGCAATAATGTCAGCAAAACCTTACATCTCATTCACTTTCAGAGAACCCCTTTAGGCGAGGACAGTTTTGAATATAATGTACCTGGTAATTTTTTCAAGAAAAAGTCTAATTTTGTTAAACATCAGAAAGTACACATAGGGGAAAAATCTTATGCATGTAAAGAATGCAGGCAATCTTTCTTCTGGAAGTCAAGCCTTGCTGTACATCAGAGAACTCACACAGGAGAGAAACCACATGAATGTAAAGAATGTGGGAAAACGTTCAACTGGAAGTCACACCTCACTGTGCATCAGAGAATCCACACAGGAGAAAAACCCTATGAATGTAAAGAATGTGGAAAACCTTTTTCCAAGAAGTCAGATCTCACTGTACATCAGAGAATTCACACTGGAGTGAAACCCTATGAATGCAAGGAATGTGGGAAAGCTTTCTTCACAAAGTCAAAACTCACTAAACATCAGAGAATTCACACTGGAGTGAAACCTTATGAATGTAAGGAATGTGGGAGAGCTTTCTCTATGAAGTCATCTCTCACTGTACATCAGAGAATTCATACAGGAGAGAAACCCTATGAATGTCAGGAATGTGGGAAATCTTTTTACAAGAAGTCAGACCTCACTGTACATGAGAAAAGGCACACAGGAGAGAAACTCTATAAATGTAAGGAATGCGGGAAAGCTTTTTCCACGAAGTCATACCTCACTATACATCAGAGAATTCACACTGGAGAGAAACCCTATGAATGTAAGGAATGTGGGAAGGCTTTCTTCAGGAAGTTAAACCTCACTAGACATCAGAGAATTCACACTGGAGAGAAACCCTATGAATGTAAGGAGTGTGGGAAAGCTTTCGTCACAAAGTCACACCTCACTGTACATGAGAAAAGGCACACAGGAGAGAAACCCTATGAATGTAAGGAATGTGGGAAAGCTTTTTCTATGAAGTCTCACTTCACTGTACATCAGAGAATTCACACTGGAGTGAAACTCTATGAATGTAAGGAATGTGGGAAAGCTTTTTCCACAAAGTCATACCTTACAGACCACCAGAGAATACACACAGGAGAGAAACCCTATGAATGTAAGGAATGTGGGAATGCTTTCTTCACAAAGTCACAGCTCACTGTACATCAGGGAAAGCATTCAGGAGAGAAACTCTATGAATGTAAGGAATGTGGGAAAGCCTTTTTCACAAAGTCAGACCTCACTAGACATCAGAGAACTCACACTGGAGTGAAACCCTATGAATGTAAGGAATGTGGGAAAGCTTTTTCCACGAAGTCAGACCTCACCGTACATCAGAGAATTCACACTGGAGTGAAACCTTATGAATGTAAGGAATGTGGGAAAGCTTTCTTTAGGAAGTTATACCTCACTAGACATCAGAGAAGGCACACTGGAGTGAAACCCTATGAATGTAAGGAATGTGGGAAGGCTTTCTTCACAAAGTCACACCTCACTGTACATCAGAGAATTCACACTGGAGAGAAACCCTACGAATGTAAGGAGTGTGGGAAAGCTTTCGTCACAAAGTCACAGCTCACTATACATCAGGGAAGGCACACAGGAGAGAAACCGTATGAATGTAAGGAATGTGGGAAAGCTTTCTTCACAAAGTCACAGCTCACTATACATCAGGGAATGCACACAGGAGAGAAACTCTTTGAATGTAAGGAATGTGGGAAAGCTTTTTCCACAAAGTCATACCTCACCATACATCAGAGGATTCACACAGGAGAGAAACCATATGAATGTAAGGAATGTGGGAAAGCTTTCTTCACAAAGTCACAGCTCACTACACATCAGGGAAAGCATTCAGGAGAGAAACTTTATGAATGTAAGGAATGTGGGAAAGCTTTTTCCACGAAGTCAGACCTTACTGTACATCAGAGAATTCACACTGGAGTGAAACCCTATGAATGTAAGGAATGTGGGCAAGCTTTCTTTAGGAAGTTATACCTCACTAGACATCAGAGAATTCACACAGGAGTGAAACCCTGTGAATGTAAACAATGTGGGAAAGCTTTCTTCACAAAGTCACAACTCACTGTGCATCAGAGAATTCACACAGGAGTGAAACCTTATGAATGTAAGGAATGTGGGAAAGCTTTCTTCACAAAGTCACAACTCACTGTGCATCAGAGAATTCACACAGGAGAGAAAACCTATGAATGTAAGGAATGTGGGAAAGTTTTCTCCATGAAGTTACAACTCATTAAACATCAGAGGATACACACTGGAGAGAAACGCCATTACTGAAAAGAGCTTGGAAAACCTTTATCCAGGAAGCCACACTAGACATGAGAGGTTTCACACTGGAGAGAAACCTTATTAATATAAGGAAGCTTCTACTGGAAGTCAAGCCTCACTGTCCACCATAGAGTTCATATAGGGGCAGTTTTGTAATGCAGACATTGTTTATGGGTTCACCAAGCATTCTTTTTTGGTAGGCACCAAGTCTGTATTTCTGTCTCATCGTTTGTACTCTAATTGAGTTCTGATCTGATTTGTCTGTTCATTTGTCCTGTTTATAATCCACATATGAGTGAAACCACACTGTCCTTTACTTGCTGCATTATTTCACTTATCGTAATCATCTCCGTTTCCATCCAGATTTTATCAAAGGGCACAATTTGATCTTTTTTTAACAGCATTATATAATTCCATCGTGTATATAGACCACAGCATTTTTTTCCAGTTGTTTGTCCACGGGCATTTAAGCTATTTATGTGTCATGACAATTGTGAATTATTCTGCTATGAACATAGGGGTTCAGATAGCTGTTTTCTAGTTAGTGTTTTGTGTTTTCTGTGTATATGCCTAGAAGTGGGATTGCTGGATCAGTTGCTGGGTCCATCCTTTTTTGAGGAATCTGATACTGTTTTCCAAAAGGGTTACACGAATTTACACTAATACCAACAGTATTGGAGGGATTCTTTCTTTCCACTCGCTCTCAAATCCTTGCTTCCAGCATTTTTGATATAGGGTAGCCAATCTCACCAATGTGGGGTAAGTTTTCATTGTAGATTATCTGCATTTTTCTAGTGGTGAAGGATGTGGGTTATTTTTCATGTGTTCTCTTGATCATCTCTGAAAAGCTTTCTGTTCATCTGTTCTGACCATTTTTGGAGTGGGTCCTCTGTTTTTTCTGTTGCTGTATGAACATTTTATATATTTTGGAGGTTTACTGTGTGAGTGTCTTCTGATATTGGATTGCATTTCTCAATTAGGTGTGATTTTTTTTCATTGGACAGAAGTTCTGGTTGGATGTAGTACCAATTATTTTTACTTTCTATTTGCTCTGCCATGGGTGTCACTTGCTCAGACATCATTTTGGTTGATGATATAGAGTGTTTTCTTTTATGGATTTTACAACTTAGGTTCTTATGTCCTGGTCTTTGGTGCATTTTGAGTTAATTTTAGTATATGGTGCCAAAGCAAAATCTAGTTTCTCTTTTTTTTGCAGATGTTTTTCCAGTTTTCCCAATATCATTATTTGAATAGGCTTTTCATCCTGCATTGTATGCAGTGGTTCCTTTATCAAGTGATTGATAGCTCGTATAGGTGTGTTTTTATTTCTGGATTTTAATTTTATTCTTTTTTTCTATTTTTGTTTCTATTCCATTTCTATGATGTTTAGATCTTAATCACTGTAGTATAATTTGAGATGAGGGTGTGTATTTCCGTTGCTATGTTTTTTTCTATTCTGAGGTTGATAGCTTTGGATATTTGAGGTTTGTTGTGGGTCCACACAAATTATGTGTCGGTTCTTTTATGTCCTTGAGAAATGTCCCTGGAATTTGTATTTTGCTTTGGGTAGTGTGGCCATTTTTAATGACAGTTCATGAGCATGAAGTGTCTTCTATTTCTTTTGTTAACAAGTTATAGTTGAAGTTTTTGATATAGGGGTCTTTCACTTCCTTGCTAATATGTTCATTCCAAGATATTTAATCTATTTTGGTGCTAGTATGGGTTTAATTCCTTTATTAATTTTATTTTCCTCTAGTTACTTGTTTGCATTTGGAATGTATTGAGTTTTGCATGGTGATTTATATCCTGCCACTTTGCTGTTTTGTTTATTGTTTCTAGTAGTAGTGTTTGTGGAGTCTAGGATTTTCTAGGTATATCAGGTCATCTGCAAATATTAATAGTTTTATATTTTCTTTTCTAATTTGGGTTTCTTAATGTCCTTTACTTGCCTTATTGCTGTAGCCAGCACCCACAGAGTAATGTTAAATAGTAGTGATTTAGAGAGGGCCTCCTTGTCTGGTCCCAGGTTAGGGAAAGGCTTTCCATTGTCTGCCAGTAGGCATGATATTGGCTGTGTATTTATAATATGTGCCTTTATTATCTTGATGTATGAGGCTTCAGTCACCAGTTTGGTGAGTGATTTTATCATAAATAAGTGTTGAATCTTGTCAAATGTGTTTTCTACATCTATTGATACTGATGTGGCAATGCAGAGCATAAAATCTTTAAGGCAGATGTGAAGACATAAATGGGAGATAGGGTTGCCAGGCCTGGTATAGAGGGGAGGGGCTTGCAACAAAGACCCTTAGCAACCTGGGTCTTGAGACACAGCCCTTCGTTACTTCCACCAGAATTCTCTTGACTGTATGGCTCATAAGAACTCCAATCAACCATACTAGCTCTCTCAGTTCTCTTGAGAGCGATAGTCCCTGGGTACACCCCAAAGGGAGGTCTCTCCTCCAGGTGTCTATGAGCCACCATTTTGATCGAGATCACTCTTCTGTAACCTTCAGGAAACACAGATCTTGGTTTTGCTGAGCTGTTTCTAATTAACTTTCCATGGGATGCTGGCAATGGGGCTTTCTCTGCGCGTTCTTTCTGGAGGGACCCTGCGTTTCATCAGGGTGTCTTAGCTCTCACCTTTCACCCTCATCAGTATGGTTACACCATTTTTGCTTTTTTCCTTTGTTGTGGTGTATGGCACTAATTGATTTCCACATGTGGAACCATGCTGCGTCCCACTGGAATAAATCCCACTTGGCCACAATGTATACTTTTTTAGTGTGTGCTGAATCTGATCAGTCAACATGTTATTGTGGATTATTGCACCTTTATTCACCAGTGATGTTGATCTGTTGTTTTCATTTCATTTTTGGTCCTGCCCTTGGCTGATTTTGGTACAGGATAATGTTAGCCTCGTGGAATGTATTTGAGTGTTTTCCCTTCTTTGATTTTCTGGAGGAGTTTATGGAGAATATATGGAGCATAAGAGATGGTTCCTCACTGAATGGTAGAATTCACTAGAGAAGCCATTGGGTCCTGGGCTCTTGATTTGGTAAATTTTTGATGACGTTTTGGTGTTTGTGATTGATCTATTCAAGTTATCTTTGTCATCCTGGTTCAGTGTTGGGGTTGGAGGATTCTAGAAATATGTCACATCTTTAAGACTGACAAATTTGTAGGTATATGGGTGCTTATAATACTCCCTTATGAACCTTCCAATATGTACAATGCCTGCTATGATTGCATCTTATTTCTGATATATTTATTAGCATTTTCTTTCTTTATTTTCTGTGTCTGACTGTGAGTTTTGTTCATTTTATAAAGAACCAGCTGTTGCATTTAACTGATTTTCTGGATGATTTTTTGCTTTAAATTTCTTTAATTTTTAGTAATATTATCATTACTGTTTTCTAGAGGTTTTTATCATTCTATTTTTTCCTAATCCATTCAGGTGTGTGGTTAGATATTTCATTTATAATGTCTCTTGGTATTTTTTGAGACCTTATATTACTGTAAACTTCCCTTTTATAGCTGCTTTTGTCACATCTGTTACCTTGTTCCTTCAAATTTGAGTGTTTCCAAGATAATTTTTAATTCATCTTTAATTTCCTTCTTGGTATGGGAGTTATTCAGGAACACATTGTCTAATCTCCACATTTTTGTGGTTCTCAATGAGCGTTACTTCTACGTATGCATCATTACAAGCAAAAGGATATTCCCTGAGCATTTTCAAATCATTTATTATATAGTAAAAGACTAAAGAGCAGTGGTGACTTATGTAAATGTGTCATTTCTTTTTTATAAAAGCATGACTAACAGTTTGATTCTTCTCTTGTGTAGTGGAAATTGAAATATTCCTCCCATCAGTTAGGAGGCTCTCATGTCATGAGTAGTGCCAAGTTTGGCAGTTTCACCTAGAAGGGCATGTCCCTCATGCTTTTTTGAGCAAAGGAAAGGTGTCTAACAAGGCCCACAGCTGATGCTGATGTAAAGCAGGCTCTCAGTCCAAGGCACCACATGTTCGAGGTTTTGCGTGATTATCTTCAGCAGCAGAGCATAGGACAGGTAACGTCTATCCACTTAATCCTGAAATAACTGTTGTTTAGTCAGTCTGCCATGAGGTGAAGGACATGTGACCTGGTCATCCCTGCTGTCGATGGAGTCCCCACTGTGACACCCGAACCAATCATAAGCCAAGTGGTGCATCAGGTGTGGGCAGCACCATCGCCAGGCCTGTCCCCTTCCCACCCCAGAGTGGAGAAGCAGACACCATAATGGATGCGAGGGAGGATGGGGATGTGGCATCATGGGACCTGCAATTGCTATGACCATGCAGAGGGGCATGAGGTGCCTGGGGCAGGGTGTGCAGAGGGGTTGATGTGCACTGGATTTAGGCAGAACATGTCCATAGGGTGGATGCAGAGCAGACACTGTTCCAGGATCAGTGAATGTAGATGTCGCCCTCTGCTGGCAGAAATGGGAGAGCGTGGGATGCTTCTCAGCTCATTTGAGTGGTGTCACCATTCTGTGCTAAACCACTCAGTTTTCAAAAATCATTTTGACGTTCTGTCCATCCTGTGTCTTCTCTAAAAGTAGTGGTAACCAAATATTTCAGGAGGATAATCCAAAGCAAAATGTGTTTACTTGGCATTTAATACAGTTTTCAAATTGGAAAGTCAGAATGCATGCTGAGGTGGGACACGACCCAGACATTTTCTAGATTTTTGTAGATTTTACAGAGAAAAGATGAGGTCATAGAGGATGGGGAAGGTCAGGTACAGGACCCCCAGCTAAACATGGTCAGGTGGAGGGTACAGGGGGAATGTAGGAAAAGTTCTCTTTTCATCTCCCTTCACTAATACTGTGTCCACAGAACACTAATCCCTGGCAACCACATTCCACATTCTGTCTCTTTGTTACATTACTGGGCACCTTAGACAAAAGGACCCTAATGGGGAACATTGTGTTGCTTCATTACTTAGCAGAATGACATCTAACTTCATACTCATGGTGGCGTGTGTCAGGGTTTCCTTTACGTTTAAGGCTGAACAGTGTTGTGTTGTGTACACACCACGTTGTTTTCGATTATGTGTTGATGGTTCTGTGCTGATTCTAGGTTTTGGCAGATTGTGAGCACTTCACCAGGAAGGTGGGTCTGCAAATACCTGTTGAAGTCCCTGCTTTCATTCCTTCGGGGTGCACACCCTGAAGTAGACTTACTGCATCATAAGTTTTATGTCTCTTATTTTGTGGAGGCCTGATAATATTTTTTTCACAGCAATTTCAGCATTTTATTTTATTTTTCAATTAGACTCATATTGAAACTCATGAATCTCCCACACTTTGTCCGTCCGCTCCTGATGGACTTTGTAGATGCCTCTTGAGGTGAGAGCAGTTACTCTGTGTGCTCACACTCATATGCACACAAACTGTGGGTGTAAAACGTGGAGTGAAAACGTTAGTGGAAAATGTCACAATAGTATTTATATGTGCTGTGACCATGGAACTGAAAGCCAACATCAGACCGTGACCTTTTATTTTGAAGAGAAGTAGTATTTCTCATGTAAACTCACTACCAAACACTGTTCTTTTCCATCTTCCAATCTTTCAATTTTTATATAATGTCATACAAGGCCAAGAGAAATGATGGGAGTTCACAGGAGGAGGGGGAGTCCAGGGTGGGGATGGTCGTTAGTGTCCTGGCTGTGGGGGTGCAGCATCTGGAGGGTGCTGGCTCCCTTGGGGCAGGACTCGCATTGGGGGAGCTGTCTGGCAGGTTCCTCCCTGCCCGGCCCCAGTAGTTTCTGCTCTATTGTGACCACACCTTCTACAGTGTCATATCAGTCATTTTACGGGCAAAGCTATGGGATGTTGAGTGAATTCTCACCTGGGAATCATCTCCACCATCTGGAACTCTCTTCCCAAATTGAAACAACATCTCATTAAACCCTGATCCCCACACCCCTTCCCACTCCTGCAAACCCCACCCCATGTTGTCTATGGACCCAACTCTTCTAGGGCTCTTATGAGCAGGTCTGTCTCGTTAGGACTCTGGTGTCACTGAGCCCAGTATCCTCCAGGATCACCCATGTTATGCGTGTCAGAATTTCCCACTTTTTAAGGTCTGGATAATACTCTGCTCTGTGGATGGGCCACGTTTTGTCACCACATCCCTACATTGTGGAAACATGGGTTGCTTCCCCCCTCGGCTGTTGTGAATGGAGCTGCTGTGAACCCAGGTGTAGACATCCCAGGACACTGCTGTCAATTCCGTGGGTTTTAAATGGCAGGAATGCTCCCCTAGGGATTGCAGAAATGTGCTCTACCCATCTGTGGTATTGAGGAACCAGGTCGAGGGGTCCCTCCATAAACCCGGGTAAGAGACAGCCTGAAAGAGTGGAGCCACTGAGACAAGCCCTGAAGGGCTGTACATGGAGAGGGTTCATGCTTGTGGGAGCCCAAACCTGGAGGGACAGGGTGAGGAGGCACAGCACCTGGGGGGAAGGGGACTCGACAGGTGCTTAACTTAGAGTGGAGCCTAGAAGAGCTGACCACATTGGGCACAGAAATAGCTGTACCGGCCCCTCTCTGTACCTTGTATTGCCTTTTATTTTTGTGAATTTGAAAGGTGTCTTATGTGTTCACAATAACAGATTTTTGGAATATAAAATACAGGAATATTTTCTTGCACTCTGATCATCATTTATCATGCTGGAAAGGGTCAATATACATTTTTTAATTTAGAGATACTTTTCTGTGTTTTTCCCTTTTGTCGTCAGATCTCAAAAATATTTTGTGGGCATTACGCTGTGTTCTGCTCTTGATTATTATATGTGATGCTGCAATAAACATGGGCTTATAGCTTCATATTAGTGTCTTGTGTTTTCTAGAAAAATACCCAGAAGTGGGATGACAAGATCATAAGGGATTTCTATTTTCAATTTCTTGAGGAATATCCATAAATGATTCCGTAAGGAGAGGACCAATTTACCCTCCCAGCTATAGTACAGGCGTTGTATCTCCATACCCTTGTCCACACCTGCTTGTTTCCAGTATTTTAGATAATAGCCAGTCTCACAACTGGGAGCTGATGCCTCCTTATATTCATTTTTATTTTCATTTTCCTACCATGAAGATATGTGGTAGACCTTTAGGCCATCCTTTTTTTTAGATCTTATTTCATTGCATTGTTTTTGTTGATGTGCTTTTATGTGTTTCTTATATATATTAGATATTAGCCCCTTGTCATATGTATGATGAGGAAATAATCTCACAGTAGAATGTTTCCATCACTGCAGAGGATTCTCATTTTGATGTGGTCCCTTTGTTTACTTTTGCTTTTGTTTCCTCTGCCATTGGAGGTTCATTGCCACATCAACCCTCAGGCCAATTCTACTCATTCATATAGTCTTATAGTTGTCTGGTTTCATTCTCTTTAATGTGGACGTTCAGTTTTCCCAGGGTATTTTACCAAAGAGGTTGTCTTTTCTCTATTAGATGTTGTTCACTAATTGTTGTTAATTAGTCTCTAGCCTCCCAGTTGTGCTCTCACGATCTGTGTATCTGTTTTCATTACAATACTATACTGATTTGACTCCCATTGTCTTGTATTAAGTCTATAGATCAAGTCAGGAAGACTGACACCTCAATTTTTGTTTTTTTGAAATTTTCTATGTATAAAAATGTTTATATTTATTGATCAGATAATTGGTAACTCATATTGTCATAAAATAAGATGGGTGTTCTGTTGGCAAGGAAAAAATAGACTAACTCTTGTGTTTTATCTGTTAAGCAATTTTGCAGAGTGGAGTGAACCAGGCCAGCTTTACATCTAAGAAAGAAATGTTATCGCTTCTGATAATGTCAACACGCTTTATATTCAGAACCACCCAACTAAGTGACATCTCCTTTTCAAAACTAAGAATGCACATTATAGAACAGTTGGAAAATATTAAAATGTTATAAAGAAAACTGAAGACACCTGGAATCCCATTAGTCAAACTGGAGTTATATATATTCCTATAGTATATTTTGATCCATTTTCTTTTTTATTGCAGTTAATCTCATTATGTATAAGATTTTCAGAATGGTGAACAAGTGTTCACTCACAAGAAATTTGGTGACAGTATTTTCCACACAAATGACTCTTAAAATCTCCCAAGAAATAGGAAATACTCATGTTCCTCATCCATTCATATGACCATTAAAATATCTGTAGTCCTTGAACCCTGACGAGGATAACTGTGGGGTTTTTACATCTCACTGCATCTAAACCATTTACAGGATAAGAATACTTTCAAAAGAATGTAGCATTCAAACCCATGTAAAAGCTCTTCTAGGAGAGGAAATACAACAGTTACAGTCTGATGACACATTTTCTTATACCATGTACAACGGAAAATATAAAATGTGCTACAACATTGGCACACTTAGATTACATACCAGAGGATTTCATGGAGAAGAGGCGTGACTGACAGCAGCTCAAGGGACTTCTAAAGAGGGTGTACACACCTGAGTATCAAAACTAAACTTAAAAGAAGTACTTCTGTATTACATGGTTTATATTTCAGAAAGTAATACACGTTTAGAACAGATGTTCAGCATGGTGATGGACGTTTGCACACATTACTGAAGTCAGAGTCAGAGCAGAACTCCATCTGGAATGCGGATTTGTTCATACAGCTTCCTCTTGATTTAAACACACGGAATGAAATCACCTGGGAAATTCACAGCACCTTGCTGACCAGTGTCCCATCTTTGAAAGCTGAATCTGGGCCCGCTACATGGCAGGTGAAAATTCTAGCACTGAAACACCCATGCACCAGAAACTTCTTTTTTCTCTAGTTCATTGTTTGCAATAGGAATGTTGCTGATTTTTGTGTGATTTTAATAGCCTGCCACTTTGCTTTACTCATTTGTTTCTAGTAGTTTTCTTGGGTGGAGTCTAGAATTCCATAGGCATAATATTGTCACCTGCAAATGATAGTTTTCTTTCTTTCCCAATTCACATTCATTTGTGGCTTTTCGTTGCCTTATTGCTATAAGTCAGACTCCCAGAACAATGTTGAAAAGTAGTGGTGAGAGAGGGCATCCTTGTCTTGTCCCAGATTAGGGGAAAGGTTTAATTTGCCACTGAGTATGAGTGTTGTTGGTCTGTCTTTTAGAACACTTATTATGTATCTTTCTTCACAGTTGGTGAGGATTCTTATAATGAATATGTGTTAAATCTGCTTAAATGCTTTTTCTGCATCGATGGATAGGGTTTTTGATTTTTCCTTTATTGATAAAGGTGTATCACCTGGATTAATTGACATGTTTTGAACCAGCCTTGCCTCCATGGAACATGCAACTTGTCCATAATGGATAATTTTTTAAAAGTGTGTTGAATTTGGTTTGTCACGATTCTGTTGAGAAGTTTGCATCGATAGTCATCATAATGGTCGGTAGTTTGCTTGGAGCTGTCCTTGTCTGACTCTGGCATCATGATTCATTTCATACTCATAGAATATTGTTGGAAATTTCCCCTTCTCTTTTTTCATGAAAAGATTTGGAATATGTGAGTTAGATCTTTCACTAGTAGATTCATCAGCGAAGCCACTGAGTCCTGGACGCTTGCTGAACAGGACCACGTGTAACGTGGTGTTGGAATTGTGGATGTGTAATGGAGGAGACTGAATGCAATTCCTTTATGTAACTTGATCCTGGTTATGCAGTTTGGTGGCGTCTCTGTTCCCGGTGTGGCACTGATGTGTTTTTTTAAGGAGAGGTGCAGTCAAGCATTTAGGTGATCTGAGGCTGATGGGCAGGGAGAGAAGGAGGAAGAAACACATTATTTTACTTTATTTCATTGTCATTTTGGATTTCTCTGGCCACTTAAACTTTCTGGCTTTGAACTATTTTTTAAGGGAAAGGTGCAAGCAGGAATGAAGGTGAGAAGGCGATCCAGAAGAGAGAGGAGATAGAAGCGCTGTGTTCACTATATCATTTTATAAAATTGCATATGATCTGTACGTGTATTTGTTTAATATTGGATTGAGATTGTTGTGTTTTAAGTGTTGGGTATTGTGTTTTTAGGGTTAAGGTTAGGGCTCAGGGTTTAGGTTAAGCAATAGTTATTTGCTTTTCACTTAAACCTTACAGCTCAGGGTAAGAGTTACTCTAGTTAGGTATACAGGCAGGGGTTAGGGTTCAGGGTTCATCCTTAGTACATTGGGGTTGTGGGGCAGAGTCAGTTTTGTTGAGGGGTCTGGTCATGCTTAGGTTAAGGGTCAGGTTTAGAAGCACTCAGGATCACAGTAAGGGAATCTGCTTTATCCTGCCATTGTAAGGACTCTGATTAAGTAGGTTAAGGGAGAAAGAGTTAACATTTAGAGTTTAGTGTCAGGGTGAGTGTCTAGGGGCTTAGATTATCATGGTTTTCCTTTGCAGATTTGGGGACTAGTATTTGAATTTAAAGTCTTGATGGTTTGCTTTAAAAGAAAGTAGTGGGAAGAGCTAAAATAATTGCAATTCATGATACACTTGCCTTGCATAGTGAAATAGAAATCCCCAAACATGGGAACATCTACCCATGAAAAGGGGACTGGGGAAGAGCAATTTCATTGCTCCTCATTGGCTGGACCGTGCTCATGGACTCAGCCTCTTATTGGTGAAGCTGCTACTAGGCAGGATAGATTTTTCTTGGTGCAGTAGATGACTCCCTGTTTATAAGGGTAGCCTCCTTCCTAGGGCAAGTGCAGTGAAGACAAGTGCATACAAATGATGGCAAACAAGATTTTATGCAGCTCTTTCCACAGGATCATGTTTTCTTTAACTTTTGCAGTATTAGGATTAGGTTTATGATTGCCAGACCTCCCCGCCTCCTCCATGTCTTTACTTTCCCTGGGACGTGTGGATGTGTCTGAGGTAACTCAAGATTGTGGAGTTGATCTCCACATTGGTTTTCTGCCCCCAAAGTCCCAGGTTGAATAGAACAATGAAATGTCCTCTCATCACTGAATGTGCCAAATCAAAACATTGTGAGTCTCGGGTGCTGGAGGGTTTACAGCTTACACAGGTCTTCCTTCTATCCTTCTACCTGAAAAGGGTTGTTAGAGGTCTCTCTGCCTAGGGAGCCCCAGGTTCCAACACTACCTGGCAGACAATACTCAGGGCATAATCTGGATGGAGAGAGGGCATATCCAGTGTCCTGCCAGTCTGGTGCAGTGTTGCTGAGGTCTGATGGAGCCTTCCCTTTACTGACTGGACTCTTCATTACAGCTGAGTGATTGAGTGGACAGGAATGGAAAGTTGGGTCTCATCCAGGACAGTCACTGGCCTCCCACTATCCAAGAAGTCCTGTAGCCTGGACAGCTCAGTTCAGCCTGGGTTCTGTCAAGTCCGTATGATCAGTTACTGCATTAACTGCATTAGTAAATTCTGGGCAATTGAACAACTGCCTGGACATTTCCTTATATTAGTTTATTTGCAAATATCCATTATTGAGACAAGCATCTCCACCTTCACAGACTCTTAACCTTCAAATGAATATCGACCTCACCTATGTTCTGGAGGTGTTTGATGACTTTCTTATCTATTCTGATAGCATCTCAGTGTGTGTGAAAAGGAGGAAAACAATTTTCCGTTCTCCTAGTTTATTAGCAAATATAACCCCTTATAGAATTAAAATCCCCAACCTTATTGATAAAAATTCATTAGGCCAAAATAACTCTAGCTAAAGAGGTATGTGTCTTCTCCCTTCACTTGAATGTACCCCAGTTTCCTTGGCAGGCATCTGTTGACATTTTCTTTACATTCGTAGCCATCGTGAGAGAGCAGCTGTGCAGAATTGCATGCTATGCTGTAATTGGACATGATTGTTAGAAGCGTGACTGTTGAATTCTGAAGTAAGACTGGTTTAACTTTGGATAAACTCCCAGATTATCTTGAAAAGTCTGCACACCTTCCAGCAGCAATGAAGAGGAGAGGAGTCCCTGTGGCCTGTCCCCGCGAGCTGCCAGTGTAGCGACTTTCTGGGTTTTCTGCGCACCTCTTCCAGGTGTGCGTTGCTGGTGCTATTCTAATTAGTCCACAGCTGGATGTGATGTTCAACATATGTTATTGCATTCATTTTATATTTCTTTGTCTTCTTTACTAGGTTATGTGTATGAAGACATAATAGATTTTTGTTTAAAACTCTGAGTACTTTGAGCGCAAATCTTTTATCAGACATGTCCGGTTTTCTGAAAAGGTCTTTTATAGAGGAAAAATATTTAATTTACAGTTCATAATATTGGTATTTGTTCTTTTTGTGTTATAACTCATCACCCAATTCAAATTCACATTGGTTTTACTTTTAAAGTGTAATTTTTATAGTTTTGTACTTTAAATTTCTTTATGGAAAATTTCCCCTATGGTCATATACACTTATGCTTTACCTGGTCTGCACCTCAGCCACCCCAGCCACGTGACATACACGAGTGCACCCATTTAGACAATTTTGTGTAAATTTGGGTGGAAATTTTAAAGTTTGAATTTTGATTCCAACTGTTTTTTCCAATTCATTTTTCCTAAACTTGATACCGTTGCCTCATTGGAGCCATTTTACAAGTGTCAGAGTGAGCCACTGTAGAAAAAGCTCCTTTATGAGACATATTCATGGACTGCTTCTAACTGCCCACATTCAAACAAGCAAACAACAATGAGAATATCCTATTCGAAAGGACAAATGAACACCATTTTCCCTACTTTTCACCCCTTCACCTGATCATTTTCGCATTCCTGAATAGTGTATTCCTCATCTTTTTCCTTTCCTGAAACCCGACTCTTCTGGACACATTTTGTTCATTGTAAGTTTGATCAGACCGCATTGCCTCTGCAAATGTTTTCAGCAATCTGATGATTTTTGTATATTCTTCCCATGGATGAACATGGAATAGGTTTCAATTTATGTCTCATATTTATAGGCAATTTTGCAGAGCCTGTCCCTTCCAAAACAGCTGCCTTCTGGGATTTTACAAGTCTCCCATTCTGTGCTGGGGGTTCTCTATCCCATGCCAATGGGGCACCTGGCCTTTCTTCCTCACTCCGAGGGCTGGGCATAGAAACAGAGCCTTTCGCACTGGGTAAACCCCTGGAGGCCTGGACCTGCCACCACAGAGATGGGAGTACAGTGGATGGCAGGGTGGCCTTACAAGCCTTAGTGGGACTCCTGACCCATTCCTAGCATGGTGTGGGGCTGACCATGCATGGCCCCAAGGGAGTGTCCCATGTTTTTGGCTTTGAAGGCTGCTCCAGAGTGTGTGAGGCGGTGTGGAACCCTCTGCTGCCTACTCCTGGAAGGCACCTTACTAGAATTTTTTTCAAAGTCCCAACATCATGTTAAGGACAAATGAGACTTTCCTGGAAGGTCTGGGGAAGAGCTACAAGGCTCTCCAGTGCCTATTTAACCCTTTCTCCATGTGCCAGCGACTGAGGGTTGACCAGATGGCCCAGAAATCCAGGGACCTGGTGATGTTGGGGCTGACGGTGTTGGAGTCATGTTGGGAGTCTGTGCTGGGGTGCAGGCCCTGGAGGCACTGATTCTAGAGCTTCGTAAATTCTTGGGAAATTCACATATGGTGTCAGCAGACTTTTGCTATTCCAATTTCTCTACATCATTGCCAAATTTGCTAATTTAAAGTTTTATTATCATGGCCATTTTATTGTGATTGGAGGAGTATGTCTTGTTTTGAATTTGCATTTCCTTCATAATAAATGATGTTTAAAATCTTAATGTACTTGTCGATCACTTATGTCTTTATTTTAATAAAACAAGTTGTTTCTTAAATCAAATATTGCCGATAAGCATTAATTCTATCTATACATCGTTAGACCAACAGTATAGTTCCTTAGTAATTTCAAATGATAGAGTATATGAAAAAAAAGTCAGATTGAGTTCATTATATATTTTAGATATTAGCCATTGTCAGATATGTTAGGAGAAAATAATCTTATTCACTAGGATGTGTTTTGTGGTTTGATCCTAGTTTCTATGACTGCAGGAGATTGTTGTTTTGTGGTCCATTTGTTTATTTTCATTTTTGTTTCACATGCCACTGGAGTTTAGTTTCCAAAATCATCTCTCCTGCCGATTGTTTCATAGTGTTATATAGTCTGGATTCATTGTTGTAAATGTGTCTGTTGAATTTTCCCAATTTAACTAATTAAAAAGTTTATTCTCACTTCATTATACTATCTTTGATAATTTGTCACAAATTAATTCTCCATGTATGTGAATTCATTTCTGTTCTATAGGTCTGTTTTTATTACAGTACCATAATGATTTGATTACTATGACATTGTAGTATAATTTGAAGTCAGGAAACTTGATAACCTTGATTTTCATTCTTTTACTTTTTTTGCTTGGATTATGCTTTGTTTTTTTATTGATTAACTAAATGGTAATGATAACTCACATTGAGTCCTGTAGTAAGATATTATATTGGAAAAGAGAAAATGGGTTAATTTAAATGTTTTAACTGTCAAGCAATTTTGCAAAAAGCAGTAAACCAAGCAAGCTTTACATTGAAGAAATGGAAATGTTATTCATTCTTATTACACTATCTTATTTTTATATTCAGAACTACTTAATTATGATTTCCTTTTGAAAGGGAAGCATACACATAGAGAATACTGAAATGTTATAAAATAAAGTCTTCCAGAATCTCAGTAGCCAAAAATAACCAAGGCTAGTATTTCTATATTTCTGATGAACAACCTTTTTACAGTTAAGCTTACGATGTTTAAATTTTTTCACAAGGGTTTATAAGGGTTTGCAGTTCAGATAACAAAGAGGAACTTGGTGACAGTTTGTACACAATAGACTTCCAAGAGGAAGGAAATGATTGTCCATTCATAAGACAGGATTATGTGGCCTGTGTCCTTCAGAGGAGAATGACCTGCTTCAGCAAAGTGCACTGCAAGTACTTAATTTTATTTACTTATTTACCTTGGTTATTCCCCCAACCCTGGACATGAACCCGGGTCCTGGGGACACAGTGGACTGTGCTCTTTACCAGACAGCTCACCAACTGTTGGAACCTATTTTACCCTCATCCAGGTTATGTGATGAGTTCTTTTTCTTGGTATTAGTGTGCTAAGAAACTCTTAAAATTCTAGGATAAAGTGACTGCTTGGTGCATAATCCTTTTCTAAGCTTTTGATTTCATATTGTGCCTATTACTGAAAATGTGTACTTTTATACTGATGATCTAGGACTATAGTATTCTCATCTTCAGGATGTGTGGATGTGTGATGGTAACATGCTTGTGGCATTGAGCTGACCATTGTTTTTCTGTCCCTGAAGTCCTAGGTTGAATAGAACAATGATATGTATTCTCATCACTAATAAATAAAACATTGTCATTCTAAGGTCCTGGAGAGTTTACAGAACACTGGGAAGGGTTGTTAGAGGCCCACTCTGCCTAGGAAGTACCAGGTTTCAACACAACACTAGCAGACAGAATAATGAGATGTGTGGATGATCACAGGGTGTATCCAGTGATCTGACATCCTTGGGTTGTGTTCTTGAGGTCTGATGGTGACTTTCTGTTACTGGGTGGACTCCTCATTACATCTGAGTGATCAAGTGAACAGGAGTGGGCAGTCAGGTCACATACAGGACAGTCCTTGACCCCCCCCACTATCCCTGAAGCCATGCAGCCTGGATTCAGTTTAGTTCAACCTGGGTTCTGTCAAGTCCCCATGGCTAGTGATTGCATTAACTGCATTAATTGATTCTGGGTAATTGAATGACTACTTGCCCAGGTCCTTGTGGTAGTTTATTTGCCCGTATCCATGTTACTGAGGTAAGCATCTCCATCCACCCTCATTGCCTCTTAGACTTAAAAATAGCGTCAGAGTAAAGCACTGTAGAAATGGCTACTTTATTGGGAAAATGCTTGGGCTGCTCCAAATGTCCACATAGAAGCAATCAAGAGTGAGACTATCCTGTTTTTAAGAACTAATGACCTTTTCCTACTTGTCATTTGTTACCCTTACCTAGAGACTTTCTGTCTGAGCAGTCCATTCCTTATTATTCTTTTCTCTCTATAAAATACTGTATGATGACTCATCCACTGGACTCATTTTTATGGTAAGTTTGATCAGATTACATTGAATTTACTCTTAGTAGTCTGATCATTTTTGATATTCTGATGTTGGATGAGCATGGGATATCTTAATTTATTTTTGCCTTCTTTTACCAACATTATTTTACTGTACAGGTCTTTCACATCCTTGGTTATATTTATTACTACGTATTTTATTCTTTTTGATGCCCCAGCACTCAGACTCCAAGGTTATGTTGTCTTTGCTCTTTTGGAGGCATTAGACCTAATCGCTACCCCACAAAGATGCACCACCATAAAACTGATTTTTTAAAGAAAGGCAGTTAAGATGGAAAGAAACAGGAGAAAGAAGCATCTTTATTAGCGTACTAATTTTGATTTTTTCACTTTTCCCCAGGACAGTAGACCAGGTCTTGGACTGTGGTCCACACTCCAGTGTCCCACTGAAGCCACAAGCAGATACCCCAAAACAGTTTTAATTGATATTTTTTCTAGATTTTGCAGAATTCATTTACCAGCTGTACTTGTTCATTTTTTTTAGTTTATATAGTGATGTAAATATGGTCTGTGACTATACTCTGTCTATAAACTTTCCACATCCTACATTGGATTTCCTATTTGCTTTAGGTAGAATGTCCAGCAGCGTTGAATGAAAGTTGTGAAAACCTTCTGATCTTTCCCTGATTTGGGTAAACTAGTCTCAATCAGTGAGCGTGTTTACTGTTGGTTTTGTATGGTACACTTGATATTAGTACATTTAGCAGCCTTTCAATTTGTTTAAAGGAAACCTGCAGGCAGGAAGGAAGGCAAGTGGTCTGGAAGGCAGGAAGAGAGAGGAGGGAGAAGCATTTTAAAATCCATTTCTTTACACTAGTTGTTTCCCCTGCACCCAGGACTTGAGCTCAGGGGCATGTGACTTGTGACCTTCCGAGTCAGTTGTCTTAACTGCTGCTCCACCAGGGTGTGCCAAGAAACCAATCTGTCTTTGGAGGGCAGAGGCGAATCCATTTTACTTACGTGAATGATAAGAAAGTGATTAGTTCTGTTATTTTGCTGCTTCTTACTTTTGTAGAGCCTCTATGTCCCAGATTTCCTACATGACTGTTGTGTTTTTATAACAAAATATTTTCAATCCTTTCTCATCATTAGCTACATTTTTGTGTGAAGTCATCATGGGGATGACATTTGCCACCCTAAAGTTAAAGCACTCTCATGTGAATTGATGGCAGTTTAATATCATTAACATTCAAAACGTGTTCCCGCCCGTTTCTGCTACTGATACCACAAAAGTATATCTTTGTGTGTCCTGTGTCCCAAAATACAGGTGTTTAATTACAATTTAATACATTAGTCTCTTCAGCAGAAAACAACAAATGGAGCTACGAATAAGTTACAGTCGTAGTAACATACACAAGTGTTAGCTTGGAGCAGAGATCTTTCCTTCTTCCCAAGCTGAGCTCCTGTCCCTCTCCTTGTCCCACCGGGAGGACCGCCTCTGTGCAGGACAGGTCTGTGCAAACAGCCTATGTGGTTTCCCGGGATGTCGGAATTGCTCCCTCAGCTCTGAAGCACATCTGGAAGACACAGGAGTGTCGGGACAGCTTCTTTCCTTCAGCACTTTATTAGATCAACCCCCTGCCCTGTGGCCTCCAAAGTTTCTGATGAGATATCTGCTCATGAGCTTCTAGAATAATAAGATGAAAGCTTCTTCTCAGCTTGCTATGCATTAATCAGAGCTTAATGCATCTTCCCCACCAGAGTATTTTCTTACAATCTTATGATGTCAGTTGGGTTGTAGCATCATTTTGAATCCAATCAGAAGTAAAGGGAAAGGAACTGAATGTTAAGTGTAGACATCGAGTGAACTTTAAAAGCCAGAAATTAGGACAGATTTTCAGACTAGAAATGAAAAGTCCTCTGGAGCATCCTCTAAATTTTCATTTTTAAGAAAGTAAACATCACTCCCTAATAACCCACATAAACAAAAATCCCCTTGGGGTTAAATTTCCATTAAAGGGAGCTTAAATTTCTTTTTAAGGTAACGTGACCTTTCTAACAGTGAGACCTCATAGCAGATTTGTGGTGGCATGACCCCAGCGCCTATCTAAGGCCATGTCTGGGCCCAGATGTTTTGTCCACACACCCCAGGAAGGTCTTTTGCCGTGACCTGTCGGACTCAGACGTTAGCTAGCTTGTTTTCCCTACCTTTTTTACTCCATGTTGCCTTTCTCCCTCTCTCTTATTCTAGATCTCTTTGCATTTTTATTTTTTTTGCCCATTTTCCTGTTTTCTCCATCCTTCCTATTTTTTATATTCCTCCCTTTTTGCCTTCTCATTTTAAAATTTTTCAGTGTTGTGTTTTTATATATATATATAAAGTTTTACATATTTTTTTCTACTTAGTGACAGCATTGATAGCATAGTTAGTACACTGAATACTGTGACATAGTATAGTTAGTGGTATGTATAGTTAGTTAGGCTTCCATATTAGTAATGTTAATAGCATAGTCAGAGTAGTGTTGTGTTAGGGGTCACAGTGCAGCAGTGGTGTATGAGCTTTATGGCCTCCTCTGTTGGCGAGGACACTCGTGCCTTCAAGTACCACATGCTCACACCCCTGGGCATGGGCAAGTTTGGTCATGTGATGTTGGCCCGCCATAATCTGATGGGGACAAAGATGGACATAAAAGCATCCAAAAGATAAGAGATAATGGGCTCCAGGGTACTCTCCTTCTCCAGGAGGCCACCATGATGACATCGTGTCATCCGAACATCATCCACTTATATGAGGTGATTGACACCGAGGACAACTTCATGTTGGTCACAGAGTACGTCAGAGGGTCAGCCCTGCAAACCTACCTGCAGAACTACAGCTGCATGGACGAGGAGGAAGCCCGAGGCCCGTTCTGACAACTCATCGCTGCTGTCGGCTCCTGCCACCAGCAGGGCATCAGGCACAGAGACCTGAAGATGCTAACATCCTCCTAGACTAAATGTCAAGTTCACAGACTTTGGCTTTGGCAATACATTGATGGTTGGCCAGAAGCTGTCACCCACTGTGGCAGCTCCCTGTACTCTGCCCCAGGAATCTTCCAGACCCAAAGCTACACCAGGACCCCCATTGATATCTAGAGCCTGGGTGTCATCTTTAGATAGTTATGGGGTCCCTGCTCTTTGAGATCACCCTCGGGAAGCTGCGGCAGTGTGTGCTGAAGGGAATCTTCATGACCGCCGTTTATCATCTCCGTGTGAAGATCTGCTGTGCGCCACGATGACGCTTGTCCCCAGAAAGAGAACACCAGCAGAAGACATCATGAGCCTCCAATGGGTCGTGGAGGAGGAAGCACTGAGACCCTTCAGGGAGCTGCCCCGTGAAGACCCTACCCTGATGTCATGCTAATGATGTGTATCCTGGGCTCCCAGAGGTGACACATTCTTTAGTCCCTCAACACTGGCAGGTACGATGGAGAAATGGTCACATACTTAATGCTGAGCACCGAAAAACACAGACGGGAGGCCACACCACCACCATCAGGGCCTCCCCTACCACCAGTGCTGACAGCAAGGTCACGGTCTCTCCCACCCGGCCCCGCAAGCCTGGCCCTTGCGTGTTGAGGGGATGTACTATGTGGGGCTGCAGGCCGCCCGGCAAGGAAAACAAGTCCGGCCGCAAACCCAAGTTTTGCTTCCTCTGCCCAGTCTGAGGAGCATGGAACAGTCTTTGAAGTTCATCAAAGCAGTAGGCAGTCAGGGTAAGGACCCCAGTTACAACAACAGACTACAGAAGCTGTCTCCAGAAAGCGCCGGTGAGGGTTTCATCCACTGGACATGGACAGGAGGCATGTGGACGGAGGGAGGCCTGACTGCCAGCAGCACATGCGGGGAGTGGGAGTGAGGCTCCCCGTGTCTCCAGGAATTCCTCGTCCATGCATAGCTCGGGCCGGAAAGAAGCCAACTGTGAGGATGAATGCTTTCCTGATGAGACCCCCTCCTCCTCTTCTGTGAGCTGTGGGCCTTGGCTGCCTGGATCAGCGGCTGCTTCTGATTGCCCTCATAGTCAGAACTCAGGGTGACACTGTCGGCTTCCACTGATTCAGCCGCCTCGGAATGCAGGTGCTCAGCGAGCTCTGCAGGGAGAGGGCCTCGGACTCAGTGATGGGTCCCACTGCTTTCATGGCAAATTTAATGAAAAGCAGCCCAGCAGCTCATGGTTTTCTGCTGGTTCCTCAACTAGGAATGAAGGTAACTGGTCTGAGCCTCTCCTGGCTCTCATAAAGCATGAACTTGGGGCAGGGAGTGACCAGGTGGGTCGCCCACATTGAATGTGACATGTGGCAGAGGCATGGAGGTGGGTCCCAACAGCACTGTCCACTTCTCTCTGGGCTGCTGACCTAGATGGCACTGGGCAGAGAAAAGACAGAGTGCCGACCTGGGCAGTTAGGCTGGCCCCTCGAGGCTGTGCACACCTTCTAGGTTGTTCCCTGGGAAAGGGGCCGCCCTCCTTTCTGTCCTGCTGCTGGAACGCAGGCTCCTGGCCCTTCGGATGGAGCATCGAGGACACTTGAGGGCTTCCCAGGCAGCCCTGTACACCTCCAGGCCTCAAAGTGACCGAGAAGCCTTTGTTGGCTGAGCCTTATCCCAACTGGCACGATAGCCTTGGAGATTTGTGGTTTCTGTGGGAAGGACTGCGTGAGGCCAGGTGGGCAGGCTCAGGACTGGCTGATTTGGATAATTTGATGGCTCTGGGACACAGCCACTGGCCCTGGTGATCCAGTCCCTGGCCCCGGTGATTCGGTCGAGTGGATGGTGGCCCCAGTGAGAGAGCTGATAAGAGGGTGGGAATAGGGGCCATGGAAAAACATTTTGGCTGATTTGCATCTGAAAAGGGGACCCACAAATGATTGCTCCTGGGGGCTGAGGCAGGAGGAAAAGGCAAGGTGGCCCAGAACAAGTCCCAAGTCTGTGGGCAGGGTACATGTTCACACATCCCGTGTACAGTGTGTCCACTCAAATGTCACCTCCTCATGAAGCCTTCCCTGCCCACACCATCTAAAGTGGCTTCTTTTGGCAAAACCATTTCCCTGCTGCTCCCGGAGGGGAAAACAGCTGAGAGGTGAAAGCTCAGGTCATCAGAGTCTCAGGAAAAATCACGACATGGCACTGAGACCCTGGGGCCACAGGTGGGCACCGCTCAGTCCCTCAGGGCCTCTGTCCTTAACGTTAATAACTGACTCGTTCAGTTTGATGGTTCTAACAACAACCCCCTCCCCCCCGAGAATCCATGAATCACAAACCTGGGTCCCCGGCCTCTACGCAGACAGCGCCCCGGGCACAGACTGAAGCCTGAGCCACCAGGGTGCCTGCACGCATCGCTTTTATTTCAGAGACAATGAGATGAGGTCTGTTGAGCACAGTGGCCAGTGGCTCTCCCTGGATACTGAGACTGACAGCGGCGGGAACGACCCTCCCGCAATCCAGGCCGGGCCTCTCACAGCCTGGAGCTTTGATTTTCTGCTCTTGGAAACCAGGGCCGTGCTGTAGGAACTCGTGTGAGGGAGGCCACCAGAGGGAGGACTGTGGCCCGCGGCCACCAGCCAGCAGCCCTCCTGGCTGTCCCCGTTATGACCAAGCCTCAGCTGATGTCACAGGGACACAGAGGAGCTGTCCCCATGGCTGTGCTCCACTGAGATCCTGAGGAAGGACGGGGGACTTGTTCTGAAGCGCTGGGTTGGGGCCGTGTGCAGCACAGCTGCTCACCAACATTCTCACCTCTGGCCCCGGTGCACGCCACTCCCTGTTCCTCTCTCCCCTGGGCAGGACTCCTGAGCCCCCAAACTCGTGGTTGAGTCCTAAGGCCCTTCTATGCTGTACATGGGACACATGGGGAGGTGCTAAGGGGGGGCCGTACCTAGCAGAGCCGGTGCCCTCATTCCAAGAGCCAGAGAGAGCAGGCTCACTCTTGGTCGTGGGAGGCACAGGGAGCTCTCCAGGGCTGTCAGCCAGGACCTGACGCTGCCAAACTTTGACCTGGGACTCCCAGCCTCCAGAGTGGAGAGAAAATAAATGTGTGTCATTCAAGCGGCCCAGGCCGTGGGGTCTTCGTCCTGGCATCAGAGCCAACATATCGGCCCCTGCAGCCTCAAATCCTCTGCACACTCTCCTCTTCCCTGGATGCTTTATGGAGTGAGCACCTCCTGGACAGTGGTCACTCTCAGCAGTGGTGCCTGCAACCCAGCAGGACTGCTCATCCACCCTCCATACACCTTGCCAGGCCTCCCTGTTTTCCCCTCAGAGCAGCCTGCCCTCTCCCAGCAGTACCAGTCCATGGTGAGATTTCTTTGACAATTGTTTAGCTGATGCCACTCCCCCATCTCAGTGCAGCACAGGGCCAGGCATTCAGAGGACCTCGCTGGAGAAAGACGCCAGTGTGGCCCGGGAGCCAAGAGGACTCTGAAGTCATGTTCCTGGTGGCAATGCACTGAGACATGGTGGACCTGGCCTGGGGCAGCCTGTTCCCACACCCCAAGCTGGGATGGCCTGTGTGTCCAACAGGAGATGGATGCACATGGCCCATGACACAGGACGCGAGACCACCACAACATGGCCCATGACACAGGACGCGAGACCACCACAACATGGCCCATGACACAGGACGCGAGACCACCACAACATGGCCCATGACACAAGACGCGAGACCACCACAGGAACATGGAACCCGCTTCCCCAGAAGCAGGGTGAGTCCCCCAGGAAGTCAGTCGCCAGAGGCATGTGTCACAGCCCATCGGCATGAAGCTGAGCTGGCAAAGCTCAGTGCAAAGGCAGAGAGGTTCTCCTCTGGGAGTGACACGCTGAGACTGGCCATGTCACGACTGTCACAAAAGTCAGACATCACCTTACACCTGAAAGACTGGCTATTATCCAAAAGTCTGGAAACATCAAACGCTGGTGAAGATGTGGAGAAAAGGGAACACTTTGCACTGTAAGTGGGAGTGCAAATTGGTGCAACCCCTGTGAAATACCGTGTGGCATTTCCTCAAAAAAAAAAAAAAAAAAAAAAAACCGTGCGGAGTTTCCTATGGAAATCCCATAGGATCCCGTCATTCCACATCTGGGCATCTACCCAAAAGATACAGAAGCCCCCATCCACAGGGATGTCTGCACCCCCATGTTTACTGCAGCCCTGTTTGCAGCAGCTAAGAACTAGAAACTACCTAAGTGCCCAACATCAGATGAACAGATAAAGATGCGGTCCATATACACAATGGATACTACACAGTCCAGTCGTGTGAATCCACATGGATGGAACTAGAGGGGATGATGCTCAGTGAAACAGGTCTAAAGACGAGAGATAGAGACAAGATGACCTCACTCATGGGTGGAATGTGAACAGATGAAACAAAGGAGCAGATGAAACAGAACCAAGCCTGAATCTTATTACAAAATAGTAGTAGTCACATGAATATGGTGCTGTATTGAAAAGACACACAGATCAAGAGAGCACAACTGAGACACCAGAAAACTAACTAACAGCAATTAGTGAAGAGCATCTAATAGAGGAAGACAATCTCTTTAGTGAATGACACTGGGAACACTGAACACTCACACTGAAGAGAACGAAGCCAGATGTCTATAACACGACACGAACAAACAGAATTGGCCGGAGGGGTAATTTTGGGAATGAAACTCCAAAAGCAGAGGAAACAAAAGTAAAAGTAATCAAAGGGACCTCATCAAAATGAGAATCTTCTGCAGTGATAGAAACATTCTAGTGTGAGATTATTTCCTCATGATACATATGACAAGGGGCTAATATCTAACACACATAAGGAACACATATAAGCACATCAACAAAAACAATCCAATGAAAGAAAGATCTAAAAACGCTTCTCCAAAAACAGATGGCCTAAAGGTCATCCACATACGTTTATGGTAGGAAAATGAAAATAAGGCGGCATCATCTCCCAGTTGTGAGAATGACTATTATCTAAAATACTGGAAACAAGCAGGTGTGGACAAGGGTGTGGAGAAACAACGCCTGCTCTATAGCTGGGAGGGTAAATTGATCCTCTCCTTATTGAATCATTTATGGAGATTCCTCAAGAAACTGAAAATAGAAATCCCTTATGATCTTGTCATCCCATTCCTGGGTATTTTTCTAGAAAACACAACAACATTAATATGAATTATAAGCCCCATGTTTATTGAAGCATCGTGTACAATAATCGAGAGCAGAACATGACCTAAATGCCCACAAAGGATTTTTGAGATCTGACAACAAAAGGGAAAACAGAAAAATATCTCTAAATTTAAAAATGCATATTGATCCTGTCCAGGATGATAAATGATAAGATCAGAGTGTTTCTGTGGTCTATATACCAAAAGTCTGTTATTGCGAAGACATAAAAAGCCCTTGCAACTCACAAAAATAAAAGGCAATACAAGGTACGGAGAGGGGCCGGTACAGCTACTTCTGTGCCCAGTGTGGTCAGCTCTTCTAGGCTCCGCTCTAAGTTAAGCACCTGTCGAGTCCCCTTCCCCCCAGGTCCTGTGCCTCCTCACCCTGTCCCTCCAGGTTTGGGCCCCCACAGGCATGCACCCCTCCATGCACAGCTCTTCAGGGCTTGTCTCAGTGGCTCCACTCCCTCAGGCCGTCTCTACCCGGGTCTATGGAGGGACCCCTCGACCTGGTTCCTCAACACCACAGATGGGCAAAGCACATTTCTGCATTCCCCAGGGGAGCATTCCCCCATTTAAAATACACGGAACTGACATCAGTGTCCTGAGATGTCTGCACCTGGGTTCACAGCAGCTCCATTCACAACAGCCGAGTGGGGGAGCGACCCATGTTTCCACAATGTAGGGATGTGGTGACAAGATGTGGCCCATCCACAGCAGAGTATTATCCAGCCTTTAAAACGAGGGAAATCCTGACATGCTTAACACTGATGATCCTGGAGGATACTGGGCTCGGTGACAGCAGAATCCTAAGAGGACAGACCTGCTCATAAGAGCCCTAGAAGAGTTGGGTCCATAGACAACACGGGGTGGGGTTTGCAGGAGCAGGAAGGGGGGTGGGGATCAGGGTTTAATGAATTGGAGTTTCAATTTGGGAAGAGAGTTCCAGATGGTGGAGATGATTCCCAGGTGAGAATTCACTCAACATCCCATAGCTTTGCCCTTAGAATGACTGATGTGACACTGTAGAAGGTGTGGTCACAATAGAGCAGAAACTACTGGGGCCGGGCGGGGAGGAACCTGCCAGACAGCTCCCCCAATGCGAGTCCTGCCCCAAGGGAGCCAGCACCCTCCAGATGCTGCCTCCCCACAGCCAGGACACTAACGACCATCCCCACCCTGGACTCCCCCTCCTCCTGTGAACTCCCATTAGTATTTCTCTTGGCCTTGTATGATATTATATAAAAATTGAAAGATTGGAAGATGGAAAAGAACAGTGTTTGGTAGTGAGTTTACATGAGAAATACTAGTTCTCTTCAAAATAAAAGGTCACGGTGTGATGTTGGCTTTCAATTCCATGGTCAGAGCACACATAAATACTGTTGTGACATTTTCCACTAACATTTTCACTCCACGTTTTACACCCACAGTTGGTGTGTGTGTGTGTGTGTGTTTGTGTGTGTGTGTGTAAGCACAGAGTAACTGCTCTCACCTCAAGAGGCATCTACGAAGTCCATCAGGAGCGGATGGACAAAGTGTGGGAGATTCATGAGTTTCAATATGAGTCTAATTGAAAAATAAAATAAAATGCTGAAATTGCTGTGAAAAAATATTATCAGGCCTCCACAAAATAAGAGACATAAAACTTATGATGCAGTAAGTCTACTTCAGGGTGTGCACCCCGAAGGAATGAAAGCAGGGACTTCAACAGGTATTTGCAGACCCACCTTCCCGGTGAAGTGCCCACAATCTGCCAAAACCCAGAAGCAGCACAGAACCATCAAGAGATAATAGAAAAACAATGTGGTGTGTACACAGCTCAACACCGCTCAGCCTTGAACTTGAAGGAAACCCTGACGCACGCCACCACTGAGTATGAAGTTAGATGTCATTCTGCTAAATGATTAAACAACATAAGGAACCCCTGTTGTGGTTCCTCTTATCTGAAGTGCCCAGTCATCTAAGACAGAGACAGGATGTGGAATGTGGTTTCTAGGACCTGGAAGAAGATGGGATATGAGGGAACAGTGGTCATGGTATTAGTGAAGGGAGATGAAAACCTGATAGAGAACTTTTCCTACATTCCCTGTGTGCCCTCCACCTGACCATGTTTAACTGAAGTCCCTGCACCTGACCTTCCCCAACCTCCATAACCTCGTGTTTTCTCTATAAAAAATACAAAAAAGCTAGAAAAATCCCTGGGCTGGGTCCCGCCTCAGCATACGTTCTGACTTTCCAATTTGAAAGCTGTTTTTAATGCCAAGTAAACACACTGTGCTTTGAATTGTCCTCCTGAAATATTTGGTTACCACAATTTTTAAAGACACAGGGAATTGATTGAATGTCAAAATGATTTTTGAAAATGAATGGTTTAGCACAGAAAGAGGGTGAGCCCACTCAAATGAGCTGTGAGAAGCATCCCACGCTCTCCCATGTCTGCCAGCAGAGGGCGACATCTACACTCACTGACCTGCGAACAGTGTCTGCTCTGCATCCACCCTATGGACATGTCCTGCTCAAGTGCAGTGCACATCAGCCCCGCTGCACCTCATGCCCCTCCCCATGGCGAAAGCCTTTGCAGGTCCCGTGATGCCACTTCCTCATCCTCCCTCGTATCCATGACGGTGTCTGTATCTCAACTCCGGGGTGGGAAGGGGAAAGGTGTGGCGATGGTGCTGCCCACACCTGATGTACCACCTGGCCTCTGACTGGCTAGGGTGTCACAGTGGGGACTCCATCGACAGCAGGGATGACCAGGCCACATGTCCTTCACCTCAGGGAAGACTGACTGAGAAACAGTATTAAATGGACAGAAGTTACACCCGTCCTTATGCTCTGCTGCTGAAGATGATCATGCAAAACCTTGAACATGTGTTACCTTGGGTGAAAGTCTGCTTTACATCAGCATCAGCTGTGGGCCTTGTTAGACAACTTTCCTTTCCTCAAAAAGTGGGGGGACATGTCTGTCTAGATGAAACTGCCATACTTGTCACTACTCATGCCACGCAAGCCTCCAAACTGATGGGAAGAGTATTTCAAATTCCGTTTCATAAAGAGGAGCCGAATTGTAATTCATACATTTATTAAAAAAAAATTACCAGCTTAAATACTTCACCACTGCTCTTTAGTCTTTTTATTATATAATAAATGATTTTAAAATACCAAGGAAATATCCTTTTGCTTGTAAGGATGCATAAGTGGAAGTAATGCTCATTGAGAACTACAAAGATGTGGAGATTAGACAACGTGCTCCTGAATAATTCCCAGGCCAAGTAGGAAATTAAAGACGAATTAAAAATTATCTGGAAACACTCAAATTTGGAGGAACAAGGTAACAGCTGTGGCAAAAGCAGTTCTAAGAGGGAAGTTTATAATAATACAGGGTCACCAAAAAAAAAACAAACCCCAAGAGACATCACAAAAGAACTATCTAATCACACATTTGAAGGAACTAGGATAAAAGAGAATGATAAAAACAAAAACCTCTAGAAAACAGGCAGTGATAAAATTACTAGAAATTAAACAAATTTAAAGCAAAAGATCATCCAAAAAGTCCTTAAATACAATGACTGGTTCTTTAGAATATAAACAAAACTCACAGACACTTAGCACAACACACAGAAAATAAAGAAAACCCTAATAAAAATATCAGAAATGAGATGCAATTATAGCAGGCATTGCGTAGCTTGAAATATTCAAAGGGGACTATAACAAGCACCCATATCCCTAAAAAGTCATCAGTCTTTAAGATGTGACATAGCTCTAGAATCCTACAACGACAACACTGAACAAGCATGACATAGATAACCGAACAGACCAACCACAAAATACCAAAATGTCATAAAAAATTTTCCGAATCAAGAGCCCAGAATCCAATGGCTTCACTAGTGAATTCTACCATTCAATGAAGAAGCATCTCTTACCTCCATATACTCTCCATAAACTCATCCAGAAAATCAGAAAAGGAGAAGCTTCCAAATGCATTCCATGAGGCTAAGATTACCCTGTACCAAGATCAGCGAAGGACATCACCAAAAATGAAATGAAAAGAATAGACCAATATCACTGGTGAATAGAGATGTGAAAATCCACAACACATCTTGATTGATCCGATTCAACATACACTATAAAAGCACGCATCATTGACAAGTGGGATTTATTCCTGTGGGACACAGCGTGGTTCCACATATGGAAGTCAATAAAGTGTCATACACCACAACAAAGGAAAAAGCAAAAATCGTCACCATGTAGATGAGGCTGAGAGGTGAGGGCTAGGACACCCTGATGAAATTCAGGGTTGCTCCAGAAAGAATGTGTGGAGAAAGTCCCACTGCCAGTATCCCATGTCAAGTTTATTAGAAACAGCTCAGCAAAACCTATATCTGCATTTGTTGAAGGGTACAGGAGATGAGTGATCTCCATCAAAATGGTTGTTCATAGTAACCTGGAGGGGAGATCTCCCCTTGGGGTACACCCAGGGGCTATAGCTCTCAAAGAGAGCTGAGAGAGCTGGTACGGTTGCCTGGAGTTCTTACGGGCCGTACGGTCACCTAGAATTCTGGTGGGAGTAACTAAGGGTTGTGTTTCAAGATCCGGATTGCTGAGGATCTTTGCTGTAAGCCAATCCCCGCTATACCTAGCCAGCCAACCTTATCTCCTGTTAATACGTCTGCACACTTGCTGTATGGAATTTATGCTCTAAATTGCCACATCAGTATCATTACATGTAGAAAACACATTTGACAAGATTCAAAACTTATTTATGATAAAATTACTCACCAAACTAAACCATGAACTAGAGGAAAAAGGGATTAGTAAAGGCATTCCACTCATGGTAGCACCAAAATAGGTTAAATATCTGTTAATGAAGATATTAACAAGGAGGCGAAAGACCCCTATATCAAAAACTACAACTGGTTAACAAAAGAAATTGAAGATACTTCATGCTCATGAAGTGTCATTAAAAATGGCCACACCACCCAAAGCAACATAAAAATTCCAGGGACATTTGTCAAGGACATTAAACAAACAACACGTAAATTTGTTTGGATCCACAACGAACCTCAAATAGCCAAAGATATCAACCTCAATAAAAAAACACTGCAAAGAAAATACACTGACTTCAAATTATATTATAGTGATTAAGATCTAAACAGCATAGAAATGGAATAGAAACAAGAATAAAAAACAGAAAGACCCCCCAAATAAAAACACAGTATATGAGCTATCAATCACATAAGGAACCAACAGCATACAATGCACGATGAAAAGCCTATTCAAATAACAATGTTGGGAAAACTGGAAAGACACCCGAAAAAAAGAAACTAGATTGCTCTTTGGCACCATAGACTAAAATTAATTCAAAATGCATCAAAGACCTGGACATACAACCCAAAGCTGTAAAATCCATAAAAGAAAACCTTGTCATCACCCTCAAAGATGTCTTTGAGCAACTAACACCCATGGCAGAGCAAATCAAAAGTAAAAATAAATAATTGGTACTACATCCAGCCAGAGCTTCTATCCAATGAAAGAAATCACACCTAAATGAGAAATTCAACCCAATTCACACAGTATACCTCTGAAATATACAAAATTTTCCTGCAGCAAAACAAAAGTGGAGTATTCACTCCAAAAATGGGCAGAGCTGATGAATAGAAAACTTTTCAGAGATGACCAACAGAACACATGAAAAAATATCCTACATCATTCACCACTAGAGAGATGCAGAAAAATCTACATTGAAAACTCACTCGAAGTAAGGATTTGAGAGGGAGTGGAGAGAAAGAACACCTCCAGCTCTATTGGTATGAGTGTAAATGTGGCAAACCTTTTGGAAATTAGTATGTGATTCCTCAAAAAAAAAAAAAATGGACCTAGCATTTGATCCAGCAATCCCATATCTTGGCATACACACAGAGAGCACAGAACACTGTCTAGAAAACAGGTATCTGCAACCCTATGTTCACAGCAGCACAATTCACAGTTGTCATGACACAGAAATAGCCTAAATACCTATGGAGAGATGACTGTATAAAAATGCTGTGGTCTATATACACAATGGAATTCTATGTTGCTGCCAAAAAAGATGAAATTGTGCCCTTTGATAAAACGTGGATGGAAATGGAGATGATCACAAAAGTGAAATAAGCCAGCAAGTAAAAGGACATGGTGGTTTCACTCATGTGGAATATAAACAAATCAAATGAATGTAGAAATCGGATCAGAACTCAGTTACAGAGTACAAACCATGATGATACAGAAACACAGACTCAGTGCTCACCAAAAAAGAATGTTTAGTGAAACCACAAACAGTGTCTGCATTACAAGATTACCCTTGTGTGAACTCTATTGTGGAAGGGAGGTCTGACTTCCACTAGTAACTTCCTTATGTTAATAGGGTTTCTCTCCAGTGTGAATTCTCTGATGTCTACTGAGGTGTGACTTCATGGAGAAATGTTTCCCACATTCCTTACATTCATAGATCTTCTCTCCTGTGTGAATTTTCTGATGAACAACGAGGTCTGACTTCCTGAACAAAGCTTTTCTGCAATCTTTCCATTCATAGTGTTTCTCTCCTGTGTGGATTCTCTGATGTACAGTGAGGTCTGACTTCCAGTAGAATGTTTTCCCACATTGTTTACATTCAGTGTTTATCACCTGTGTGAATTCTCTGATGTTGAGTAAAATATGACTTACAGCAAAAAGTTTTCCCACATTCTTTTCATTCATAGTTTCTCTCCTGTGTGAGTTCTCTGATGTCTAGTGAGGTGTGAATTCTTGGAGAAAGATTTCCCACATTCTTTACATTCAAGGGCTTCTCTCCCGTGTGAGATTTCTGATGTACAATGAGGCTTGATTTCCAGAAAAAAGATTTCCCACATTCTTTACATTCATAGGGTTTCTCTCCTGTGTGAGTTCTCTGATGATTGATGAGGTGTGAATTCTTGGAAAGATTTCCCACATTCTTTACATTCATAGGGTTTCTCTCCCGTGTCAGTTCTCTGATGATTGATGAGGTATGAATTCTTGGAAAAAGATTTCCCACATTCATTACACTCACAGGGTTTCTCTCCTCTGTGAGCTCTCTGATGTACAATGAGGCTTGATTTCCAGAAAAATGATTTCCCACATTCTTTACATTCATAGGGCTTCTCTCCTCTGTGAGCTCTCTGATGTACAATGAGGCTTGATTTCCAGAAAAAAGATTTCCCACATTCTTTACATTCATAGGGTTTCTCTCCTGTGTGAGTTCTCTGATGATTGACGAGGTATGAATTCTTGGAAAAAGATTTCCCACATTCATTACACTCATAGAGCTTCTCTCCTGTGTGAGTTCTCTGATGATTGATGAGGTATGAATTCTTGGAAAAAGATTTCCCACATTCATTACACTCATAGAGCTTCTCTCCCGTGTGAGTTCTCTGGTGGTCAATGAGGCTTGATTTCCAGAAAACAGATTTCCCACATTCTTTACGTTCACAGAGCTTCTCTCCTGTGTGAGATTTCTGATGTACAATGAAGTTTGATGCATGGGAAAAAGATTTCCTGCCTTCCTTACATGCATAAGATTTCCCTCCAGTGTGTATTTTCTGATGTTTAACAAAATTAGACTTTTTCTTGAAAAAATTACCATGTACTTTGTATTCAAAAGCGTCCTCGCTTAACGGAGGTCTCTCAAAGTGAGTGATATGTAAGGTTTTGCTGACATTATGGCCACTTGGATTGCATCTATTACCAGGATGTTTAGGACAACACAAGGATTTTTTAGATGTATTTCGGCCCTCAGGTTTTTCTACAGCAAGCATCTCATCAGGCTGAACAGGCAGATCTATATTCTTATGTATATTAAAATCCTCAGGCATCATTCTTGAATAATTTCCCTTGCTTATAACCAGTTTAGAAATATGGAGAGAGCTCAAATGGTATGTTTTTCCAAAGTCATTTTCCTCCTTCCTTGATGTTTCGTTCTTGGCATGCACAACTTGAAACAAATGTTTTCCCTGGTTTTCCTTGTGGGTCTCACACAGTTCATCCAATGATCGGACATCTAAGATGACATTAAAATAATCATAACTATCAGCAACATCTAAGAATTTTTACAGAATCCTAATAAAATTACAATATATTTCTTTCTATCCTAAGAGTAAGCACAATATTTAAAATAATCGAGAATGATTATAGAGTTTTGGATATGTGATTTTGCAACCTAATGAATTAATGTAACAAATTACATTAAGACATTCTAAAATCATAGATTTATTTTTGTTTACTTCTTTAATTTTCTTTTTTGATTTAGGAGTATTTAGTCGAAGTATTCACCTACTAGAAATCTAGTAGATTTCAGGTGAACGTTTTCAACTGACATTTGTTTTGTCTCCTTTTCCTCTACGTTTTTCTTCATCTGTGGCTATCTTGTGTTGTACCCACTTGAATGATTCAAGAATTACAGATAGGAAGAATTCAACTAAATCAGAAACTTGCTGGATTCAGGATAGGGACATTTGTCTAACACGTAACTAGAGATAGTACCTAAGGTCAAGTGCCATGTCCATGTCCAACCTGGCTAAATGACAAAGTCAACAGCTGGAAAGAAGAAGGGCTTCAAAGAAGACTTCTTCCTGGAACAGGACGTGGTGCCTCTAACCGAGCTTTCCTGGGAATCATGATTTGTGGAATCATGATTTGCTGTATTGGCTTATTCATATATGCGTGATTAATTCAAAATGATAATGAAAATAACAATTTCCCTACTGGGAGAGGGACTGGGAATTTCTCTGAAGGATGGGACTATTACAACCAGGCAAAATGGTACTGAAAAAAACTAAACCCACCTATGCCATTCTCTCTATGCAAGGCCAACAATAACAATAGACTTATAAATTACCCAAGAAATTGACTCAGAAAATATCCCCAACGGTCTCCGTGGGAGATATAATAAATCAACTACAACAAGGGAAATTATTTCAGCCTCCACTCACTTACACAGTTGGCCCATTAATGATGTAGGTTGTATCTAAAAACAAAGAAAAACTATTCCAATCCCCTTCCACAGCATTGCCCTCACCTTACAATAGCTTATAAGATTAAAGGAAAATTATGGTACCCACCAAGAGGAAAAAATAATGCAGGACGACTGCCTGCTCCCCCATTACCATGTGCAGGCGCCTATGAGGAAAATGGAATCAGAATGCACAATAGGGAACAAAAAGTAAAACTATTAGAACAACTTATAAAGGCTCATAAAAACAGGACCAACACAAAAACTGGACAGCAAGAACTTGCTAGATGACAAAAGGGCCTACCAGATTCAGTTAAGCTTGACGTGCATTTAGGAATTTGATAAATAACTTTCTAACCTTCGGCAAGTCTGTGGAATTCTCTTTTGTCTCACGCCTTGCCTTAAGCAAGATCCTATCAAAAGGTCAGCTCACTCATTTACTTAAGAAACAAAAAACACTATGCGGGTCTGTGCTTTTGGTTTACATAACCTTAAGACTGAAAGCTGCAAAAAAGAAAGTATTAAAAACCTGCCTGCTTGCAATAAAGACGGAACAAAGATTCACTCTGCCTCCAGTCTCTTTGTCTCCCACTCGCCAACGCCTTACCCACCTTCAGGACCCCCTGGATCCTGCTGCGGCTGGACCGCGGCAGTCAAGGATCTGGCTGCTACATTTAGTTTTTACTTCTCCCTGAGTAATGGGTATAGGCATTTGTGGGTCTTTTCGAAGGAAAGCTCTCTTGAAAATTCTTAAACACACGTCACTGCATTCTCCACGATAGGCACAGAAAATGCTTCCTCACTGGTCATGCTGCGGGAAGCCAACTCCAACAACCATATTTGAAAATTCAGTTGCCATCTAGTGATATTAGGAGCCCTGGCCCTCTAAACTCAGATGTTTGCAGCAATTTCCCTCACTGATAATTCACTGCTTCTGAAGAATTATCTTATGCTTGACTCCAGCTATCTCATAATTACACTGAACTAGCTTTTGTATTCTTTGGGTAGATAAGAATTGGAATTGGTGAATCAAATAGTAGATCCATTCTTATTTTTGGAGGAATCTCCGTATAGTTTTTCAAAGAGGTTGTACTAATTAAATTCTCTCCAGTACTTGTGGGGTTACTTTTTCTCCAAACCCCCTCCAACACATTCCTTTCTCAATTATTTGTTAGAGGTCATTCTCACTGCCGTTAGGTGATATTATTTGCATTTCTCTTATGGTGAGTGACGTGGAGCATTTCTTTATGTCTAAAGGCCTTTCGATTCTTCTCCAGAAAGTTCTCTATTCATCTTTCTGCCCATATAGGGTGGTAGGTCACGTTGTTGTGTATGAGTTCATTATTTTTATGGAGATTAAGCACTTGTCTCATGATTATGTGTAAATATTTTCTCCCAATCAGAGCGGGTTGTAGCTCTTCTATTCACTTTGTTTTGTCTCTAGGCAATATTTAATTTCTTCACTGATATGGGAATGTCTCAGGAATATGTGGTTTTATCTCCACATATTTGTGTTTCTTACAGTTTTGCTCTTCTGATTTACTGTTAGCTTCACACCCTTGTTGGAGAAGAATCTTTCTATAATTTCAAACTTTCTAAATTTATTAAGACTTATTATATGTCACAGGATATAGTTTATCCCTGGGTATACTTTTTGTACACTTGAGAAGAAAGTAATAATCATTCTTATAGATATGGAAGACACTGATATATCATTATTTCTATGTATGTTACAACCAAATGCTTTATTAATTCATTTATGGTCTTTATTGATGATTTTTTTCCCCTGGATGATCTATTATTATTATTGATAAGTTAGATATTGAAGTCCCTTAGTGGTATGTGGCTGTCATTTTCTCCATTTAGGACTACTAGTATTTGTTTTTCTATATGTAGGTGTTAACTAAATTCTCTGCCCCTTTCTCCCTCTCCTCAGCATGGGATATTTCCATTATCCTGTTTGTTCCTCTCACATTACCTGATATTTCCTCTGAGATGAGCCTGTTGTTGTTTTCCATGTTCGTCTTCAATGTGATTTGTGTTTTCCTTATCACCTCGATGTCTTTGGTGAAATAGTCCTGATAACTTACCACTTGTCTGAGGTCTTGTATTTGCTTTTGGGCACTTAATCGTGTATCCTGCATGTCATTCCATAATAGTCATAAACATCACTGGGAATTTTTTAACAGCTGCTGTTTCATTGTGTCTTTTAATGATTTCTTCTGTGTTGAGTTCCTGGTGTCTTCCTCTTAATGAGCCATTCATATCTGTTTTGTTCTGACCTAGACTTTGATGTCCTACCTTTACTGTTCTATCCTGGGTATGGGCCCTGGTCAGTCAACATCGGGACTCCTCAAATCATCTCACTAGATTAGAGTAAAAAAAAATCCAGATGTGGCATTCCCGGGTAGAGTAGCTGATCGATTAGTTTCCTTCCCCTGAGAGCACAGGCCACATATGACTTGCACCCAGGTTCAGGATCTGGGGCAGGGATGAAAACCAAGGTGAACAACCAAATAAACTGCTTCTTTTTCCTCTTTCTTTCTGCCTGCCCTCCTATGCTTACCTTCATTCCTGCTGACAGCTTTCCTTCAAAATCTGGCAATTTCTACCTCTATAGTGATACCTCTACCAGATAGCATATAGACCCATTAGCTACATATCAAATGAAAAAACAGCCATCTTAATCTTGAGCTCTATCAATGTCATCACATGGCATATTATCATACAAGTGCCTGCTGAGCACTTTTCATAAAATAGTATAATCATTTTTCTCCCGCTTTTCAACTTCTTTTGTGACTCATTTCAATATTTAGCATGTAAATTTGTTTCATGTCTCTCCCTGCAGAGTGTAAGCACTATAAAAGGACAGTCCTTGGTTTTTATTGTTATTCCCACGACTGCAGAAATGACCATGACTAAAACTTCCCAATTAATATGTTGAAACAAGAGATATATGAATAAAGGCCTGAAAAAATTAAGTCCATGACAGAAGGAAAGGAGTAAAAGTGAAAACCCAAAGTTCTGATCCACGAAAGAGTTCCAAGAGAAGGAAGGTAGGGGTTTCAATCTAAGAAAATATAGTCATTGAAAAATGGGGGTGAGGTGGATTTATGAATGAGTCCCATATTTGTAGACTGACTAACGCAGAGTCAGATACACACGGACTAACTATCCAAGGGACGGTATTTGAGAAAAAAACGTTGTTGAAAAATAGATCAGTATGGTCAGCCTCTGCTGGACTCTCAGTTTTTCAGCCTCCTTGCCCAGCAGCATTGACTCACCTGGTTTGGTTTGGAGGTTCTGCTACTGTCCACGGCTCTTCTCCTTGTTCTAACTTGGCGATCAACTCAGGTCTGGTAGTGCAATGCCCTGCTGAGGAGAAACAATGTCAACCTTTTGTCAAATTGTTTGCATTTCATAATCTCTGAAGAATGATGGCAGTGCACATTTAAGATTTGTACGACAAAGAGCCTACTTAAACCTTTGATTAGAGCTGTAGACATTCTTGGCTTGGAATCAGAACAGTAAATATCAGTTAATTTCATAAACGGCTGTACATTCACCATGCAGAACACAGTGCTTGTCTCTGGCACTCACTGGGGAATGTCTCTCACCGGATGACACCAGGTTGTGGTACATCTCCAGCATCACATCCCTGTACAGGCCCCTCTGAGCATCATCCAGGTCCTGCCACTCCTCCCAGGTGAACTTCACAGCCACATCCTCAAAGGACACCATCCCCTGGAACAGCACATTTCCCTTCAGTTCAGCTCATCTGCCTGGGGTATGAGAGCAGGAGACCTGGAAGTTTATTATCCGTGTGTGTTTTTTTCTTATATTAGAATACTATGTGCATTCTAGAATGGGAGAAGGCTGGGCTGACCTTATATACGACTTTAAATGGGACAGTACTTGTTTTTTCATATTTCTTGACCACACATAATTGTAATATAAATGTCAATTTTGTCCCAATTTTAATAAATCACGGTCATCTTTAACATGGGCCAAAAGGGGAAGTTGCGTTGCCCTGGGCCCAGGCTGTTGAGGGCACCCAAAGTCAGCTGTCCCTTCTGCTCCACTTTGATCAAGGTCCTTGTATTGCTGACTGTGGTTGGCCAGGGTTGCTGCTGCTGTTGCCACCCCCAGGAGAAAACAGGAGCCACAGGAAGAGGGTTTCTCCACACGCCACACACATCTGCCTCTTCAGAGGGGCAGAACACCATAGCCTGGCTGAGTCACAGGTATATACTGTGGGGGTTATCTCTGGCATGGGATGGTTAAAGTAGCATGTGTTTTAGGCAGGACACTTAGAGCGGAGCTTATAGAGGGGCCACATTTGGGTTCCTCCTAAGGTGCCAAAATTCTTTGTGCCGGCCTTGGTCATTTGTATAAAGTCTCACTGGACCACACATCATTACCAGTAGATTGAACTAAGTTTTTTGAGGTAGTCGATAACTTCTCTGAAGACAGCTTAGAGCACACCAAGAAATGGGAGTGTGGTGCAGCAAACGCTGAGAAGTTCCAGTGGGTGCTACTAAAGGAGACCCATGAATGAAAGGAAATGTAGGAAATTCTGCAAGGAGCTCATCTCATGCACAAAAAAAGAAGAAGCTTGTGTAATTGCTCAGTATACCCTCATGAGATCTACAATTGTGAAGCAGTTGGGTACATGGAATATAGAAAACATTTGTGTATCTGATAGACGGGTAAACACTTTTTCTGAAACGAGCAAAATAACCCTAGACTTTCAAGACGTGTGGCATTGTAGAAATTTTGTCTTCCAGGAAGTAGAGCACCTATCAAGAGAGTATTTTCTGTCATGAACAGTATGTGGTCAAAGATAAATCTGATGCTGGGACAGTGAGCACTATGTTAGTTGTAAATCATAATACATCATGGGGTCTGAGAAGTTTAATGTTAAGGTGTTGAAGTACCAGAACGGGCTGCCTAAGACTACTTCATCAGAGAAACAGTCATGGGACAATGACGGTGAAATGCAGCCTCATCCATGTGTATCTAAATTTCTGCATGAATTCTGTCACTGAAGATTGTTAGCTCAATATGTTTATGTAATAAAACTTTCATTATCATCTTACCTTTTTATGACTTTGGAGCATTATTTAACTCCAGCCTGTTTTTGCCATCCCAAAGGCCCATTTTTGACTCAAGAAAATGTGGGCATACTAAGGAAAGAGAAAAAATTACTAGAAATATTCTATCTTTGTGGTTCCTAAAGAACTAGTGTGGATTATCACTTTTAAACCTGAAACTTTCCTTGATGTTAGGAATAAAGTTATAACTAATACCCTACATCTTCAACATAGTTATAATCCTTTTTGGAGAAGAAAGTACAAATACAGGCCTCCAATGTTGTGTAAGAGAAGCCATATTAGAAACA
Organism: Solenodon paradoxus; assembly: GCA_004363575.1. Classification (NCBI taxonomy): domain Eukaryota; kingdom Metazoa; phylum Chordata; class Mammalia; order Eulipotyphla; family Solenodontidae; genus Solenodon; species Solenodon paradoxus. The sequence continues at coordinate 53,851 of RJWH01006248.1, forward strand.
TGTTCAATGTAGACTGGACATAAAAAAACAAAAAATATTGGGCTGCAGTTCACGGGAGACCCAAAGAGGCTTTGCTCTTCAATGTGAACTACGTCCACTCATGAATATGAGGCAATATTGGTTATGAGGGTGTAGCCAACAGTTGCCACATAATGGAGCTACCAGCGATACTCTGTTCAAATTGAGTACTTCTGGGCTACAATGAGAAGAAGACAGTAACAAGGAACTGTTAAGTTATTCTACCTTTATACATATGACCTAATTCCGCAACAAGAATTATCTTATATGATCACCAAGATGGTGCTTCTGAGACAACTAACAATTGTCCCATAAAGTGATGGCACGGAGGGAGCCCCAGAGCACAGATGTTAAGTACCAAAGTACCTCAGAGACCAATGTAGATTGCATTGGAAGGAACACCAGAGATCAGTGAATTGGTGAGACTAGAAATAAAAAAAAACGTGAACAGACTGATGACCAACATAGAGGTTGTTGGAGAAATCAAACTTCTCCACAGAAAAAAAACCAAGAGATCAATGATAGATGACTTTACCAGTAAGGTCGACCAAACACTTTTCTACAAGGAAAGGTACAGACATGAATGAAGGTAAATAATCATGCAAGCAGGAAGACAGAGGAGGAAGAATTTGTTGATCTAGTTGTTGATCTTGATTGTTTCCCCAAGTTTTGTGTAAACTGCAAGTCTACCACAGTGTGCCTCTACCAAACTCTGAAAGACTTAAAACCTAGCCATTTAAAAATTTTCCAAAATACTGTTTAAAAATGACAAACTCTCCAGCGTATTTTATGGAGTCAAAAACACACTGATTTAAATACTCAACACAAACATCACCCCAAAATTAAATTATTGAACTGTGTATCTAATAAATATTGATACACAAACCAAACTAAAATACTTACAAATCAAATATAATTCATTAAAAGAATACACCACAAAAAGGAGGATATATTCCAGGATGCAGGGATGGTTAGCACAGGCAAGGAAAAGAAGGCTACAGACGACAGACCACAGGCAACGTCAGACTCCATGGGGAAAAGGAAAGCTTTCCCTCAACAGCCCAGAGGAAGGGAAGAAGGTTCACTCACCAACACTACTGAATCCAGTGCTGAAGTTCAAGTCAGCACGTGAGACGAGAAAAGGACAAAAAAGCTATCCAAACTATAAACAAAGATGTAAAAGTATAATTATTTGCAGATGACATAATACATAGAATCCTAACAACCACAGTAAATATATATTAGAAGTAAAAAAAATGAATACAGTGAAGTGAGGGTCTACGACATTATTATACCAAGCTCTGTGACATTTCTACATACAAATAAACTAGTATAAAACTCAGGAAAAAATATCCCACTTACAACTGCATCAAAAAGAATGAAATAGCTTGAAATAAAATCAACCAATTAAATGAAAAACATATGCACTGAAACTGCAATCTACTGTTACAAGAAATAGAAGACACAGAGAAACGGGAAGATATTTTGTGATCATGGATTTAAAGAATTAAAAAATTGAAGATGGTCACGTTACTTAAAGCAATAAATAGATTTAATGCAGTTCCCTTCAAAATACCAAGGATGTTCCTCACGCATAGAACAAAAATTCTGAAATTTATTTGGAACTATGAAGACCCCAAATAGCACATCACAGTTTAGAGATAAAAACAAAAATTGAGGTTATCGTCTCGTGACTTCAAACTATTTATTATAAAGAGTTGGTAATCAAATCAGTGTGGTACTGGTTAAGAGCATACTGTGGAGCAAGGACAATATCTTTGGTAAATGACACTGGGAAAACTGAACAGCTGCAAGAGAAGGGATAAAACTATCTAACAACTAGAAATAAAAAATAATTGGCCTAAAAGTTAGCTTCTGAAACTAAACTATGATGGCATGGGAAAAAAGAGCAAAAATAAGGAAATGCGACCACACAAAGCAAAGAAAATCTTCTATAGTATTAGAAACAAGATCAAAACTAAGTCACATTCTACTGAATGTGGGAAGTTATTTTCTCATGAATACATCGGAAAAGGGGCTAATTCTAGAATAAAGAACTCATTAATCTCCACAACAATAAAAACAACCCAATTTAAAAAGGAAAGAATATCTGAACAGACATTTCTCTAAAATATGCAGATGGCCTAAAGGCACATGAAAAGATGTTCCACATGTCTTGTTAGGTAAATGTAAAAGATAACTGCAATGAGATATCAGTTCACAATGGGGAGAAGAGCAGTTACCTGAAATGCCAGAAACAACCAAAGATTGACAAGGAAGTCAACACTGTGGCTGGGAGTGTAAATGGGTTTGATCCTTAGTGAGGTCATTCATGGAGATTGCTCAGAGTAACCTCAAAGGCATGCCAGGGACTGAAAGACACCAATCTGAAAAGGCTACACAATGTGTGATTGTAACTACTTTAGGTAAAATATGGCTTGAAATCCTGTAAAGGGCAAAACTAAGAAGAGAGTAAAAACATCAGTGAGTTCCAGGGGCCCAGGAGGAAGGAAGAGGAGAAGGAACGCAGGGCTCTAAGGCAATGGACCTGCTCTGTGGATGGACAATGGTGGACAGATCATTTTAGATACATTTTTTCCAAACGGATTAAATGTATAAAACTAAGGGTGAACCATAATGTAAACTATGGATGCTGATAAGGACTCATCAATTTAGGATTATAAATTGTGAAAAACAACTCAGACATGGCCAGTCCACTCACGAGGACTACTGTGTGGACTTGGGCAGGTGGAATACTGGAAATCACCACACCTGACGCTCGATGTGCTGTGAGCCCACAATGGCTATAAAAATATCTAGTCACTCGGTGGCGGAGCAGAGGTCCGGTGCAGTCCACACACACACCGAGGACCCGGGTTTGCATCCTAGGTCTGAGGGCAATAATCAGAATGAACAGTTAGTAAAAACATACAATGCTTCCTCCTGGTCTCTCTTCTTGCCAGGCCCTGCCCCCTTCATTCTTGCCTGTACCTTTTCCTATAAAAAATAAGAATAGTCTATTTCACACGCCCCGGTGTCTCAGGGGTTAAGTTCATGGTGAGGACACAGTCCACATACAGCCCAAGGACCCACAACAAATAACACTTCTTCCTCCTCACCTCTGCTGCTCACCTGCTTTTATTCCTCCCTGACTTCCTTCCTCTTTAAAATGTTTCATTATTGAAAACAGGCTTTCAATAGGTGGAAATAGGTATTTCCACAAAAGAAATGTAGAAATAAATGGTCACACATACATTACAAATGCTCAGCGTCACACCAGGAAACAGCAAGTCAAAAGCACTGTGAGATAACACCTCGTAGCCATTAGGGTGGCTATTACAAATGAAAGAGAGACAGCCCTGGAGGTGTAGTGGTGAGTTCATTCACCTCCAAAGTGTGCAGGCCTCATACCCCTGGGTTCATGTCCCAGGTCTGGGGGGGAGGGGGGGAACCAGTGTGAACTAAATGAAAAACAAAATGCTTCTTCCTCCTCTTTTCCTGCCTGCTTGCCTACTACAGCCTTCATGCTTGCCTGCACCTTTCCTTTAAAAAATAAAGAGAAAACAGAAAACAAGTGCTGGCGTGGACGTGAAGTTGGAACTTCTGTGCACTGTCAGTAGGACCATAAACTGTGGAAGCCTGTAGGAAAGACAATGTGATGATTCCTGAAAACTAAGCAGAGTCACACGGAAGTCATCAACTAACAACGTGGGCCACATGCTCACTGTACAGCTAAAAACAGCAAAAGAGGAGCGTGAAAAGCCAGCAAACACTCAGCTGCTCAGCAGCATTACTCACGGGAACGAAGGGTGGACGCGGCCCAGGCCTGGAGCAGCAGATCAGCAACGGAGGGGCACGTCCAGAGGAACGATGGGCCTCAAAAGGAAGACAGCGCTGACACCTGCACGACACGGATGAAACGTGCAGACACTGTGTGAAGTGACACTGCCAGGTGCAGACACACACCCGCTGCTCGATTCCACAGAAGTCACCTCAGAGACAGAAAGAGAAGCGGTGGGTGCCGGGGGCTGTGGAAGAGGAAGGGGACTCAGTGTTCAGTGGGGGCAGTTTCACGTGCAGATGATAAAAATCTGAGACGGATGTGTGACAGCAGGACAACACTGCGAAGAGACTAAATGCCACCGAACGAATTACGAACCCAAGGGTTGAAATGGAAAAAATGAAGAATGTGCACTTAGGACAGAAGCAAAAAATGAGTCAAGTATTAACCTGA